>BOPP01000077.1:3829758-3845094 GCA_017312745.1 Gryllus bimaculatus | reverse complement strand
CGGCCGCTGGTCGGGGCAGGCGGAAGGCTGCTGCGTGAGACTCGCCGCCGCCCGCAAGCGATGTCCGGCGACGCCCCGCTTGGCAAGCGCTGCGCTCCGCCGGCGGGGGCGGCGCTCACGGCGCGTCGTTCGCAGCGGGCCGGCGTCCACGCCCTTTCACCACGCCGCGCGGGCAGAGGCGTGGCCGCCGCGCCGCCGCCGCCGCGCCGCGCCGCCGCTCAACGACCCACATCGCGGCGGGGGGCGGGGCGGGGGTCGCGCATCGGCTGAGCCGCCGCCTGCATAATGAGAGGGTGGCGCGCAGCGCGCACTCGCAATCACAGACGCAGCAGCGAGCAAACAACGTGGTGTGCGCCCCCCCCCGGTCGCGTGGCTTTACATGCCGAGCACCGGTGTGTGCCCGCGAATCGCATCGGCTTTGCTCCTCTCTGAATCCGATCATCGAGAAGCGGTCCTTTTTGAGGGGGGGGTCTGTTATCTGACGTGCGCGTCCGGGCGCGGCCGGTTGCAGGAACCAGAGGAGCTCTGGGAGCGCAGTGCTGCACGGGCGCGGCGCGCAGCCAGTGGCCGTGCGCCTGCCCTCGCAACCCGGGCGTCACCTACCAGCGCCCGCCCCGAGGCCTCGCCGCGGCCCGCCCGGGTGAGCTATTCGCGGCGATGCGCTACGCGCGACGCAGAGTCGTTTGAGACGAGGGAGAGGGGAGTGTGTGCTTGCGCCTCGGCCTCACGGCCCTTGCTCGCTTGTTGGCTACCTACGCCGCGGCCGGCTGGCCGCCCTGGCAACGGTCGCCGCAGCTCAGTCCGCTACGGGTGAGTCCCCCCCTCGCCCTACTCCTCTCCCCCCCCGCCGCCCGCCCGTTGGAACAACAGCCAGTCAATCGCCCCAGTCGACGTGAGCCCGGACCATCAGTAACACCCTCAGACTTGAACGTTTAATTGACAGGGAAATATTTTGGAGCCCATCCCAAAAGGTGGTAGTTTGGTTCACTCCCTCCATGCGGACTGGTATAAACGTCGGGGCTGATACATAGGTCTTACAAGGTGTTTAACGGCGCCCTGGTCGCTAGAGAGCGGTGGTGGGAAGGGCCGCCGCCCTGGAGCGCAGGAGTGATGCGTGCTCGGGTGGAGCTACGCGGCCCGCCCTGCGTGGCGCCGCGGCCAGCCTGAGCTAGCCCGCCGCGCCCGGAGCTGGCGTCCGCCGTCGCGCCGTGCCCACCGTGCACCACTGCCCGCCAGAGGCGCACGTGCCGTGACGCGCGCCGAGCCCAGCCCAGCGGCTCGCAAGTGCGTCTCCCCGCACCAACACGAGCCCACTGCTGTGTCGTACTCCCAGATTCTCCACACTGCGACGCTCTACAATACAGTCTGTCCGATATCCGTCGATTCATCCACACTGTATAAACAGTTTTGTCGTACGTAGTTCGTTCCGACCGTAGACGCTCTTAATACTATCGTCAGTATTCATATTCCTAGATTCATGCACACTGCGACTCGAAGAATACAGTGGTCCGTATTCTAATTCCATTGACACTGTGAGGTCTAAATACTATCGTAGTAGTGTATTCGTGGATACATCCAGCAATGCTGTCGCTGTGGAAGTCAATATATCGAATTGGTTATGTAGATTCAATTACACGCGAGCTCTTGTTAAAATAAAAACTCTTCAGTACATACTGCCTAGTTCATTCTCGCTTGCACTGAATGATAAAACACCGTATCGTAACGACCGCAAAGATTTGTGTAGACAATAGTGCCCAGTCACTTTCTGTGTTGGAAGGTGCGAAAGCAACGATTGGACATCATCCCGACATAGGAATAGCTATCTCGTTCTAATTGCGACGCTTTCTCTTACCCACGCATGATTAAACAGTCCATGCGCAATCAGCATGTAAAAAGCTACTCGGAAGAAAGTGCTCTCAACAATACAAGAAGATGCGAAAACACACTACAAGGTCTATCTCCAGAGATTGAGTATGGACAAGAGAAATACACACAAATTTGAAGTAAATCATGCTGCCCCTTGACGCTTTTCAACGGGAGTCAATGACATAGTGATCACATAAATATGTAACCTTTTAAAATCAAGTTTCCTTTACTTTACGTTTTATAGTGGAGGGTAACTTACGACCCAGTGTACGAAAGTAGGCATTATTGCATTATCCTTCTTGACGACGAATGTTTTGTCACAATAATGAATTTGAGTATTGCTTGATTATCACGTATTATTTTATCGTGACCGTGCTCGATGTCACATTTATAACTTTTTGGCATCACGAAAAAACCAGCGAAGCCTATAGGGAAAAAATAAATATGTTATGATATATGAACGACATGTTCAATATTAAGAATATAAATGTAAAAATGTTTTTAAAACAATTGTAGGAAAACACTAACCTCAAGAGAGATTGCACCATTTGATCGAGATGGTCGTCAAGTTCGACGGCAAAAATCATTAATTTACATCCCTATGAACTTGAGGAAAATATAGAAATTCTCTAGCAGTACACAGCTTTACCTTAGAGTTTATAAAGAAATTACACTTAAGTATACCTTTGTTATGAACTAAATCGTAAAGGTAAAAAAATTACAGAGCTAAGAAAAGAATGAATCATGCAATTCTTTTATATATTAGAGGAAATACTGCGGAAAGGGTAATATGGACTTCAGTTCTTTTCCTTCGGAAAATTACTAGTAAGATTGTTAGTCACTCACTATAAGTTAACTTAATTGGGATTCAGTATTTTTTATGAAATGTCACTCCAGATATTGATAATTTAAAGTCAAAATTTAAACAATAAGTTCAATCTAACGAAAGGATAACACATCGTTGTTCAATAGGATAATTTTGACAAATAAAAAATACTACTAGTAATTTCAAGTGAGTGCCGCAGAAATTTATAGCTGGAGTAAAAGTACACGAGAAACCAGTAGCATAGAACACACAAGCACTACTAGCTTCAAGAACTCGGACATTAAGCATCCCTTTCACTGAAGCTTTATAAGGGCCGTATTACAATTCCAGGCAACCCTATCTGCTGATAAGCATAAATGGACGCGCGAAACGAGAAAGCACGAGCAATGGAGAGGCGGTGAATGCGAACGTGCGCGTGTGTTGCAGCTGGTTGACGTAGCGACACGCCCGCCGTGTCACTCCGCCGCTTCGAGACCGCAGCCGGCCATCCAGAAGCAGTTTCACGACACGAGGAGAGCGTCGCATCAGCCGCCGGCCCGCCCTCTTGACCGACAGCCTGCCAAGACCAGCGCGGCCCGCCGTCGGAAACCCCGTGGCACGCCTGCCCTGGCCGCGCCCGCCTGCCTCCCGCCCGCCGCTGCCGTTGCGTCACCACGGCCCCATCGCGTCAACCGTCGCATCCCGACCGCCGGCCCGACGTCTACGCGCCCCCGCATCGTCCGCCCTCCCCGGCCGTCGCCTTCGACGAACAGCGACTCCTGGCCATCGACAACCCCATTCGCGCGCGCGCCCAGCCCGGCCCGGGCCCGCTCCTTCGCCTACCCGGCAACCGCAACGAGCGCAGGCGCTGCGCCTCGCCCGCCGCCACGCGGGCGCCTACCGCCGTGAGGCGCGCCGCGCGCCCCCTCCAAGGCCGCCCCGGCGCCCGGCCGGCCCGCCGCGTGTGCCCGCGCTGCGCACCCCGCCCAACGTGACAGGCCAACCAAGCGCCTCATGCCTCTGGGAGCGCTGGGAGGCGGCCGAGTGGGCTCGGCGGCGCGGGCCGCGCGCCGGCCCGTGGCGAGGCGGCAACGTGCGCGAACACGGGCGGCGCGGAGCTTGGTAAGGTCCACGTCATCTGCCAAGGCTCTCCCGATGGGGCGGCTCACACGACGCGGGCGCGTGTTGACGAGCTCGCGCCGCGGCGCGGCTTGCGCGGCGCGGGAGAGCGTAAGTGGGGACACACGCAGTGCTGCGCACGTTGCACGCGCGTCGCCACGGGCGTCTTTTGCTCGTGCCGCACGGCGGGGGCCCGGCGCGGCGCAAGGCGCGCCCGGGGCGAGCGCGTCACACAGCGCCCCGCGTGTGGTCGAGGCGCCGCCCCATCGGACGTGCAGTGAGTGGACGTGGTGGATTGCGCGTTTGGGAGCAAGGTGAGCGCCGTGCGGCGGTGCAACAGCGAGGTCCTCAAGGAGCTGCGACCCACAGGCAGTCGGGCGTGCGCCACGTCCCCGTCGCCGTGCGGGCCAGGGCCCTGGCTCCGTCGCCGCGCCCGTGCGGCGGGCACCTGCCCGCACGCGCCCCGGCCTGGGCAGTCGCGCGGCTACCGCACTAGCGGGCGCCCCCCGCGGACGCCAGCGCGGCAGGCGGCGCGCGGCCGGCGAGTGCACCGGCGAGCGCCGGAGACGCCCGCACCCGCGCGCGGCCGCGCACCCGCCCCCACCGCCTCTCCACCGAAGGTCGCGGCGGTCTCGGAGACCGCGCCTCCGGACGAGACGTGAGCAACGACCTCGCCCTCGGAGCCAAACGGAACAGCGGCGCTCTTCCGAGGGCACAGCTCTCAAAACGTGTTATTCGTCCTACAACAAGGTCTTTGTGCGCTCAAATGCCAATGTCACATAATTTTATTATATAAATACAACAAAATAATACATTTCTTGGTGCTTTCTTATTCCTTCTCCTATGTGTAGTTAGTTCCCCAATCCGCAGAAGGTTCCTTTACTTATTGTCACACAAAGAAGCTCAGTTGGATTCTCATACGCTCGCCACATCTTGTCCTTTCTGGCCTGTGAAAGTTTAGTACAGTAAACTAGAATTTAATGTGAAGTACAGAATACGAAAATATAAATTCTTTTTTAGTATTTATAAACGACTGAAAGTTGATTTTTTTACGAAAATTTCTGAACCATAAGTCATGCTTGAGGTTCCTATAGCGTACATACACGAACTAATAACTTCTCTTCTGTCAAATGTACGACATTCACTAACATGTCACAATGTTAAAATACAGCGTTCCGTTACGACCTGGCCTGTCGCGCCACTACTATGGCTTTCGAATCGGTGATATTGAAACTCAGATAAATCTCTGAAGATAAGATTCACTTCATTTTAAGTAGGATATGAACCGATGCCTATACAACCGGACTGTTTATGTTCTACGTTCACCGTTAAAACTATCGTCTTTACGTGTAAGTTGACGCATCGTAAACTACCGACCGAGTGTATGGAACGGCCTGCAATGAGAAGTGAGGAAATCAAAAGAGCGTATCGACTACTTCTTTGGTCAAACAACTTCGCACCTCGAAATTGCGCGTCGGCTGTGGCAGCTCATTCTCCGCCGACACGCCTGCACTGCGCCACGTTTGAAAGCCCCTCCCCCTACAGCTCCCCGCTCGACACAAACGGTCGACGATCCAGAAATCACCGGTCGCCGCCATTCGCGCTATTCGGTATTGGCGAAAGGTGAAGGCCGGGTCCAGACGTGGAGAACGCGCGGCCGTTACTCTCGAGAGGGAGATCCGCAGGCAAATTCCGAGCTCGCGTCTCTGCACAGCTGCTGGGGCTTGATGCCTCTGTAAGATGGATGTTATTAAGAGCGTGAGGTCGCGATAGAGACCGGGAGCCTACCCAGAATGTGACTGAAGGTTCGTCGTTTGAAAACTGCGTGTTTGAATATTACAAAGTTTTTCCCTTTCTATTCATCTCTTTTGAAAAGGAAGTTAATTGTTGAAGTGTAGAAATTTTTCCAGTTTTTTAATTATAAGTTAGATTGTATAAAGAACTAGCCCTGCACATTATTCTTATTTCGCATTGAAGAATATATAATTACCAAAATTGTACCTTTGATAAGAACACGAGTTCATGATGTTCGTTTAAAGATATGAAAAGAAATAATCAAAGTATAGAACACTATTCTGAAAGAATCCCCTGAAAAACAGAGCGTCAATGGACTAATTTAAATAACCGACCCCTCCCAAAACTGAGGCTGTTTTGTTAAATATATCAATTCTTACATTGCTTGTCCAATACAGTTAATTAAATTTCTATAATCTATTCTTACTTCGATTATAAAAACATACAATAAAAAAGAGGCAATTACAGAAAAGTTGTATTACGAGGAAGTTCGTAAAATAAACACTTAATGAAACACGGAGAGGACATAATGAATCAGAGAACCTTCTAAAAACAGCATGATTCCTTGCCGGAGCAATCTGTTTTAGAAAACTAATCACATTACTTTGAAATGATGAAAAGTAAGATGAAAGTTTTGAAAACGTCAAATATTTGTAATTAAATTAAAACAGTGGCATTAAATATATTGATTCATTGGTCACAATGCATAGATTGTATTCAATTTAACAAAATAAATTTTGCTCTTAATAATATTGCGCGAACGCGAATATTGACCAGTGAAATGTCAACGATATGTAGGAAGTTCTATCCTGAAATGAGGCTGAGGCGCGCGGCCGCACAGCGCTGTGAAGGCCGGTGGCGCCGCTTCCTCGTGTCGACACGCCGCCGCGCCGCCCGCGCCGCCGACTCAGCGCCGCCACGCCGTGGTGTTCCGCGAACGGCCTTCTCGCGTCGGACCGCCTCTCCGAACAGGGTCGGGTCACCTGCCCACGGCCAATTGCGATTTAAGCTATATAACTCTTCGCAACTCACGAATATGATCTTGGGTTTCGTTCCTCGTCAATCTCGCATTGCCACAACCTTCTTTGCCATCGCCAGATTATCAGCAGTCAATAATTACGCTCTCATGGCTACTCGACTGCATGTGCCGAGGCCTCAGGCATCTAGCTCACCTTTACCCTTTTCTTTACGATTAATTATTCGACTAAAAATCTTTGTCTGGAAATGAGAGGCCAGAAACAATTATTGAAATTATTAATTAAAATCGAATAGTTACCGATTGTAAAGTTAAGAAACTTGATTAACTCTCACAACTCACCGAATATCGTTTTGGGTTTCATTCCTATGAGCGTTCTCTCTCTGTCATCCAACAAACTCTTTGCACATCGCCGGACTCAACGGTAAATGCGATCCATTAAATTCCCCATGGCTAACTCAGACTGCAAGTCCGAGCTCCGGCATTCTAGCTCACTACTCCCTTCGCAATTAATTACTCGGCAAAGTGTCTGAAGAGATTGCAGAAACATATTGCAAATATAAGTTAAAATCGGGAACGATTACTGATTGAAGTAAAAGTATACACTTTATTCCACCATTATTAGTGTTACAAGTTTACGAAAAATATTAATGTAATATTGTAATTTATTAATATAATGTAGTATCAGTATCATGTCACAGACTTTGTGCACGCGTTGTAGTTTACAAAATTGAAAAGGTTATATATGATAAAGGTTTTTTGCTGCTATTGTTAATTCGCTCCATGATAAAAAATTGTAACTCACAAAATAATAGAATGTCTATCACGGAATCAACCATCTCAAGAGAACTTTAAGAGGTTGTGTAAATACGGTCTGTGCTACTCATTCATTAACAATGAAAATTGTATGCAATGATAGAATCTTCAACTAAGATTTGTCCTGCGAACGGCTCGTAAAGTACTTGTTTCTCGCAGAAAGTGAGGATAGGCAGTGAGGAAGGACCAAATTTGAGTAACGCCACAGTAAGACACAAACATCTGAACAAACAAACATGTTACGGATGCAAGGAAAGTTGTAAGACACACCGGATACGCTTAAATAAAAAAAAATTAAAATCACGCACCGACTTGCAACAGATCATTTGGCTGACAACTACTAGCCCGATAGCCATCATCTAAAAAACACTTCGGAGTTTTCGATATGATGATGAAATTTTTCTTTCTAGAAATCAATGATCGATTCACGTAATATCACAACGTATAGATCGTAGGATATAAATCCCAAAGATATAGGACATATATAATTGTCGCATGTTCGATTCGCGCAAATAATTAGAGAACATAAATGATTCGTAAATATGATTATAAAATTTGCAATTGTGATAAATAATCAACGGTTAATGGCTCTGTTAATTAAATTAAAACAAATTAAACTTTTTTAAAAACTTTCATCTCTTATATCTCATCTGTATATTTTTCTTTCTCTAAAACATAAATTGCTACTGCAAAGGAATTTTGCGTTTTTTGAAAGGTTTCTGTACATTATGTCCTCTCCGTGTTTACCAGTTTTTATTAAAGGAGCTTCTTAATACAAGTCTCTAATGCTAAATTTTATTGTTGTTTTATATGAAAAAGAAATTTACAGAAAATAAAAAATAACGAAAGCAGTAAGCAATTGATATATATAACAAAAACGCAAAGGTGTTACACTCTTTAAGAACTAACATTCGCTATCATTAGAACCGCATTAAACAAAAATAAAAAGAAAACGTCTAAAGTGAACTGTGCCGCATACAAGGTCATACAACAATCTCAAATAACGGGAATGTCACCACCAGACAAAACTAAGATTGGAGAAGTCGAAAATACTGTAAAATTATATTTATTTTATTGAGATAGTGTATGTCAATTTAGCACACGTCTCATTCCGCGAAACACGTCAATCTCTCCCGAATAAAAGAAATTCAAATGAACAAAAAGAGTATTTGAATGTTTAAAGAATATTTGGAACAGTCCTCTCATTGCATGTATTTCGTGTAAAGTTACAGCAGTTTGTGTAATTGCGAGCTTGTAAAAGACACAACCCTCTTATTTCCTACAATTTGTTTCTAAACGATTCTGTCGTACTTACAATCAAATAAGTGCGGACAGCACTTACAATTCACAGAGACAATTAACAAGAATTTTTCACCATTAAATTCAAAACTTCTTAAAAAGTGATTTAATAACAGTCAAATGTATGTACATGTATAATCGATCTCATCATTCATGTCATCATAAAGATACAAATCAATATATTTAAAAATATATTTAAAAATATGTCATAAACTATTTGTTCAGTTTGTAATATGTTTGAAAGAATTGCAAACAATTCATATTTTGTGTTATGAACTCGAAAAGAGAAAATACAAGTTGGGAAACAGTTTGAGACCAATCTAGATTCGATTTCACTTGCAAAAACAGTATACCGCAATTGCAATCCATTCCTCAAATTCGCTGTAAAGTGTTTGAGTTGCGAAAACAAGTTCGAGCCAGACTCTCGATGCCATTGTGTTCAGCGCTGGCTGGTGGGCCGAACCTCTTGCGCGTCAATCTTCTTTTTTTTTCTTTTTTCCCTTCATTTTACAAACAAACACAATATTCCTAATCCTTTTATTTTCAATGTAAAATAGTTAAATATTATAACATCGATAGAACGTAATTAACGTGAAAAATTTAAGTTATTTCTAAGAAACAAGTTGGCCAAGGCCCGTCACAGCGATACATAGGGGTTTTTCAGGTAATAGTCTAAACGTTCATGCCCCTGAGGCAGCAATCACATGCGCTGGGTTGCAGAACACGAACCTCTTTGGCTACGCAAGCGGAATTTGCCAAACCAGGTATTTGATCAAGTGGCTCACCGAGATCGGCAATGTCGCATGTGTTCGGCGTTATATAAGATTTCCACTTCGCATTCATGAAAAAAAAAGTATCAATTCTTCGCTCCCTATCCCCTACCGCTACAGTCGTAACATTATTCTGAGACCTGTAGATTAAAATTACATATAATCCATCCGCGAAGCAGGACCTTCTCCGAGTGCGTTTTGGCAACTGCGCTTGTCACAACAAAATACGCGGTCGATCGGAGGCAGTCGGTTACGGGAGCAGTCAAGTTCTGGTCGAGTTGTGCGCAATGCAGAAGCATTTTTATTTCGAGACGACCAACAAGGTGCTCCTGGCAACGAATGCACCTGGCGGCGCGTGGGCACCGAGATGTGGAAGGTGGATTAGTACTGAGGCCCCCTCCCCACGCACAAAATCGAGTTCCCTCTTCCTCTGGAAAAATAACCTTGCAATTTAATAAATAAAAAAAACAATAATTTAACATCATACACATCTCTACAAATATTCACTGTCGCGTTTTGTGGAGGTACGGCGGTTTTCGACAAGGTCTAAATCGATAGGCCGACTTTCTCTGCTATCTGCAAGATACTTCTAGGGGCAGCTGTTCTGTCGTATCTTTAGTTGTTTCTCGGCAATCCCAACGAATCGAAGAACGCTAATAAATGGACCACGGAGGCGTGCTTATCGTTTTCTTGACTGCCTCCAATTGCTTGCGCACACATAACACATAGTACGACAATGCACTACCAGGTGACCATCGGGAGTTCTGAGATTGCCTGGCCCGGGGCGATCGTCGCTGCGGAAGACACCGTGAAGTGGAAACTGCGCCACCGTCGTGTAGGTGGTGCCGGATTCACACAGAGAAGCAGAAATAATTCTGGGATGTAAACATCACAAACACATACTGGGTGGAATGAAGCAGCAGCCGCGCGCCCGAACACAATCACATCTTATGTGCCTCAGGGCATCAACTGATGTTACTGCAGTACTGACCGGAGGTGCCTGGTTTCAAGTACGACGGTAAGCAGAATTTTCGGCACTAATTTGTCAGTAGGTCGCGTTCAGCGCATCTGGAAGAAGAATTCTCGCGCCGTGCTCTGAATGGGTAGTTGTTCGTGTTTCCTCGATCAAAACGGTGAATGCGAGAAGCAAGTACCCCTAACAAACGGCCAGGATCACGGCGATCTTTCTACTCATGTCCATCCCCCTTTACAACACACATTAACACTACGTGCGAACAATGTGAACGGCGGAGAAAGAGCATGTCCCGGCTGGGCCGGTGCCCGCTGGTGGAGATACCTAGTGGTGGAGAACCAGCTAACAGGGGCAGCGGCGGTGGTTTCCTTTCAGCGGGGTAACGTCATACCGCCACCTCCAAAGCAAAAAGTTTCACTACACTTAAGAGACTCATACCTTAATGTTGGCGTGCCGGAATCACTACAATCAATCAAACAAGCAATAAAAGGTTTTTAATGTATTTTAAGTAGCATACAAACTTTAGTCAATTGATTACGGTATTTTAATGGTACCAACGTATTCTACCTTATTCGAATATTTCATGAATGTTTACCGGAATGCGGGATCCCCATGGTGGAGGCCCGCTAAACGCGGCCTATCTTTGCTTATATCTGAACTCCGTGCCTGGCCTGGGACCTGAAGAGATCAGCGAAGAAGCGCGCTCTGTAGACGCATGCAGCGGAGCCCGTTCGAACAAACGCCGCGCGCCCATTCCGCGCGCGCTGCCCGGCCGCCTCGAACGGCAACGACGAACGCCGGACACGCCCTGCGCAGCCATCGATCCGCAGAGCGGAACGCGTGAGGGAATTAAACGGGCGCTTAGGGCCCGCGCGAATAGGAGCTGTGGAAAACGAAGGAAAAAGAATAACGAAGAAAAATACGATGTTCATGAGGTAAAGCGAAGAGAAGATTTTTTACGCTTTGTCGTCGTTGTTGTCGGCGAACGAAGCGAAACTGACTAGTATTAGTGCATTTTTCTTAAACATTCATAGGTAGTTTTACAGCTTAAACATATTGAGTTTTTAAAATATTAGCAACAAATGGTTTCTTCATTTATTGTGTTTATCTGTGTAAATCGCTCTCGCAATATTTATTTTCAGGATGTGGATAGATTAACATATGTGATCAATAAAACTGTGAATAATAAATCTGTAATAAAAAAATAATCATAGTGGTCCTACAACAACACACATTTCTCGCTTATTTCTATCTTTGTGGATTTCAAAAACAGAGAGTTCAAACAAAAACAGAGTCTGCGCCATAATAAGTTATGTTCATTATGAAAAAGAAATTAACGAAACAATTTCGAGGCATTTGAGGAAAAAATAATAAATGGCGTAAACTTTAAGAGATATGACGCAAAAACTACTCGTGTTTTTTTCACAGTAACTGGAACATGACTTTTGAAGAACTGTCTTTAGAACAGATTTTTTAATATATTGTCAAGTTGTATCAAATCAATCAAATTCAATGTAGGGAGTTTGTATAAAGTGAGAGAGACTATTACGTTTTACGTCTTGATACGTTACGAAAGAAATTTAAAAGAATGAATTGAACACTTTTTTGAGAAAGTAATTTAAAATTTGTAATAAGCAGTCTATACTTTCACACAAGTTATCGAAAACACTCATATTTCGAAAAAAATGTGACAGTATTTGTTTTTAAGATGTCGTGAAGAGCAGATTTCTGTTAAAGATAAAAAATATATTTTAAATACTGTAGAGACAAAAAACTAGAATTTTTTGCAATTCGAAATTCATATTTCAACATTACCTTCCAATTTTAAGGCCTCTACACATCCGAGGAAACGTCAATCAAAATACTCTGGACCTTCCCGAGAAAATTTTAAAACGCTGAGTTTTCAAGACGCAAAAATGCCCAATGATCTGTTTCAACCGAAAGGTTTCGAAGGTCATTCAGTATACGTGGGGACATATCAGTTTTGGAGAAAATCATCTGACTGTTTAGGTTTGTGTTACACAACGGTCAGAACAGACGACTTGTGCGAGAGCATCTGTTGTTTGATATCAAACACTGCAAGCGTAATGAAAGCATTCGCTTCAACGAAATAGACAACATGTAGCGCCATAAAAACTTGCCGAACATTAATACCGTAAGTTGATTGCAATAGCGAACGCAGCTTGATACGTGTTCTGTTTGTCGGAATGCGTGACGTAATTCCGTAACGGGCTGGTAATCGGAGTATCCGGATGCCTGAAGAACAACGCAACGATACGATGACATGAAACAAATGCGTGATATAAAACGTAGCACTATCCGGTACTGCGTTACACATTTTTACATGATGGTAACAAACAGGAGTCTGTGCTTAAGCGCGCAGCCATCGTCCCGTGTGCAACCCTCCCTTGTCAAACTCTGTGTGCAAAGCACATCGCATGCTGTCAGTTATTACCATCGCATTCAATTAATTATCTTTATCTAATAGTCGTCTGGGATGTGAAGTAGATGTAACGCGAAGGACGAGAATCCTAGGTTCAAATTCCGACAAGTGGTCCAGTTTTTCGACTAGTAGATAGCAAAGGTCGAAGTCAGTCGCTGCTGAGAACCCTGCAGCCACTACTCCCGATGGTAGTTTTCTGTAGTTTGCATATCAATACAGACTAAGCGGTTAAGTACCCTATAAAAGGCAAAGACCGCGCGCAACTGTCTTTCTCTCTGCCTATTTTCACCTCCTACACACTTACTTACATGCCTACATAGCCATGCGAGACCGGACGGGAATTAGAGCTAGCTCGTTCACACCGTAGACGCTCTTGAATACTATCTGTCAGTATTCATATTCCTAGATTCATCCACACTACCGAATCTGTAGAATACACTTTGTCGGTATTCGTATTCGTAGATTCATTGACACTGCTGACGCTCTTAAATACTATCTGTCAGAATTCGTATTCCTAAATTCATCCACACTGCTGACTCTGTAGAATACAGTTGTCGGTATTCCTATTCGTAGATTCGATCACACCGCAGAAGCTCTTGAATACTATCTCTCAGAATTCGTATTTCTAAATTAATCCACAATGCCGAATCTGTAGAATACACTTTGACGGTATTCGTATTCGTAGATTCATTGACACTGCTGAGGCTCTTAAATACTATCTGTCAGTACTTGTATTCGTGGATACATCCACACTGCTGTCGCTGTTGAATTCAATATCTCGGAATTGGTATTTGTAGATTCATTCACACCGCGAGCTCTGTTAAATAAAAACTCTCAGTATTCATACTCCTAGGTTCATTCTCGCTGTTGGTACTGATGGATAGAAACTACCGTATCTGTAACGACCGTCAAAGCTTTGTTGTAGACAATAGTGTCTCAGTCACTTTCCTGTGTTGAAAGGTAGCGAAAGCAACGGATGTGGACATCTTATTCTCCACATAGGATAGAACTATCTCGTTCTTAATTTGCCGACCTTTCTCTTCTCCACGCATGGATTTAAACATGCCCATGGTCGCAAATCAGCATGTAAAATGCTATCTTCGGAAGAAAGTGGCTCTCAAGTCACAATACAATGAAGATGCGAAAAACACACTACAATGGATTCTATTCTCCAGAGATTGAGGTGTGGAACCAATTGAGAAATACACACAAATTTTGAAGTAAAGTCATGCTGGCCCTTTGACGCTTTCAACGGCAGTCAATGGACATAAGTGATCACATAAAAATGTACCTTTAATCAAAGTTTCTTAATTTACGTTTTAATAGTGGAGGGTAACTTACGACCCAGTGTACGAAAGTAGGCATTTAATTTGCATTATTCCCTTCTGACGACATGTTTTCACAACATAATGAATTTTGATATTGCTTGATTATCACCGTATTTATTTTATACGTGACCGTGCTCGATGTCACATTTTTAACCTTTTTGGGCAGCCACCGAAAAAACCAGCGAAGCCCTATAGGGAAAAAATTAAATATTTTATTGATATATTGGAACTGACACGTCTCAAATAATTAAGTAATATTTAAATTTTAAGAAATGTTTTTAAAAATTCAATTCTGTTGAAGAAAACACTAACACTTCAATGAAGTAGATGTCACCATTTGCATTCGAGTATGGTCTGTTCAAGTGTTCAGACCGCAAAAATCATTAATGTTTCACATCCCTAGTGAACTTTGAGGAAAATATAATAATTTTCCTTCTAGCAGTCACACAGCTTTCACATTAGAGAGTTTATAAAGGAATATTACACTTAAGTATACCTTTTGTTATGAACTAAATCGTAAAGAGTAAAAAAAATTAACAGGAGCTAAGAATGAATGAATCATCAATTTTTTTTATATTAGAGAAATACTCCGGAAAGGGGTAAATAATACTTCAGTTTCTTTTTCCTTCGAAAATTACTAGTAAGATTTGTTAGTCACTCACCTATAACCAGTTACATGAATTCGTGATTTTCAGTATTTTTTATTGAATGTCATCCCAGATATTTGATAGTTTTAATGTCAAAATTTAAACAATTAGTTTCAATCTTAACGAAATGGAAAACACCTCGTTGTTATATAGTATATTTTGACAAATAAAAGAACATACTACCAGGTTAATTTCAAGTCGTAAGTGACCGCAGAAATTTATAGCTGTGAAGGTAAAAGTATCACGAGAAACCATGTAGCATATAACACACAAGCTACTACTAGCTTCAGGGAACTCGGACATTAAGCCAATCCCCTTTCACTGAGACTGCTTTATAATGGATCCGTATTACAATTACACGGCAACCCTATTCGCTGCTGATAAGCATAAAATGGCACGCGCGAAACGAGAAAGCACGAGCATTGGAGAGGGCGGTGAATGCAGAACGTGCGCGTGTGTGTTGCAGCTGGTTGACGTAGCGCACCCCGCCGTGTCCACCC
>BOPP01000077.1:3801604-3828549 GCA_017312745.1 Gryllus bimaculatus | reverse complement strand
ACCCGCCCCGCTCCCCGCCCCTCCGGGAGACAACGTCTGACCAACAACTCGCCCTCGGGAGCCAAACGGAACAGCGCGCTCCTCTCCGAGGCGCCACACTCTCAAAACGTGTTATTCGTCCTACAACAAGGTCTTGTTCCTCAAATGCTCCAATTGTCACAAATTTTATTTATATAATAAACAAAAATTAATACATTTCTTGTGCTTTCTTATTCCTTCTCCTATGTCGTAGTTAGTTCCCCAATCCCGCAGAAGGTTCCTTTACTTATTTTCAACACAAAGAAGCTCATTTGATTCCTCATACGCTCGCCACATTCTGTCCCTTTTCTGCCCTTGAAAGTTTAGTACCAGTATATACTAGATATTTTAATTTTAAGTATCAGAATACGAAAATATAAATTGCTTTTCTTTCAGTCATTTAATAAAAACGACTGGAAAAGTGATTTTTTACGAAATTTTTCTGAACCAGTAGTCATTGGCTTGAGGTATCCTATGAGCCGTAACATACAACTTGATACTAATAACTTCTCTTTTCTGTCAAATGTTACGACATTCTACTAACATGTCACAATGTTTAAAATACATGCGTTCTCGTTTACACCGGCCTCTCGCCTACTACTATGGCTTTCTACATCGGTGATATCTGAAACTCAGATAAATCTCTTGAAATAGATCACTTCATTTAAGTAGGAATAGAACCGATGCCTATACACTCGTACTGTTTATGTTCTAGTTCACCGTTAAAACTATCGTCTTTACGTGTAAGTGACGCCATCGTAAACTACGCGACCGAGTGTATGGAACGGCCTGCTAATGAGAAGTGAGGAATTCAAAAGAGCGTGTCGACTACTTCTTTGGTCAAACAAACTCGTCCACCTCGACCAAATAGTCCGCGTCCGCGTGGCCAGCTCACTTTCTCCGCCGACCACGCCCTGAGCCTGCGCCCACCGTTTGAAGGCCTCCCCCTCCCCCCTCCTACCAGCTCCCCTCGCTTCGACACAAACTGGTCCGACGGATCTCAGAATCACCGCCTCGCCGCCATTCTGCGCTATTCCGGGTGATTGGCGGGAAAGGTGAAGGTCCCGTGGTCCAGACGGTGGAGTGCACGCTGCTGGCCGTTCTACGTTTTTCGAGCCGGGCGATCCGCAGGCATTCCGAGCCCTCGCAGTCCTCTGCACCAGCTGGCTTGGTGCTTGCTTCGATGCCTTCTTAGATTGGGATGTTCTTAGAGAGGCGGTGAGTCGCGATAGAGACGGGAGTCTACCCAGGATTTGACCTGAAGGTTCGTCGTTTGAAAACTGCGTGTTTGAATATACAAAGTTTTTCCACTTTCTATTTCATCTCTTTTGAAAAGGAAGTTAATTTTGAAGTGTGAGAAATTTTCCCATCTTTATTATAATTTATATTGTACAATAGCCCCTGCATTCCAGTTGTTCTTTATTTCGCATTCAAGAATCTATAATACTAACAATTGCACCTTATAAGAACGATGAAGTTCATGCTGTTTTCGTTTAAAAGATTATGAATAAGAATAATCAAATGTATTAAAACACTTATTTTCTGGAAATTAAATCCCTCTCAAAAAACCCTAGGGCTGTCATTAGAGTAATTTTCTAGAAATCGAGCCCCCTCCCAAAACTGAAGCTGTTTTTTTGTTAAATATAGCAATTTGCTTATATTGCTTTCGAATATAGTTTATTAAATTTCTGTAATCTATTCTTATTTCGATGATAATAATAAAAAGTAGGTAATTACAGAAAAGTGTATTAAGGAAGCTCCTTAAAATAAACATTAATTAAACACATAGAGGACATAATATACAGAGAATCTTTCAAAAACAGCAATGATTCCTTTGCAGGAGCAATTCTGGTTTTAGAAAACTAAATCACATTACAATTTGAAATGATGAAAGTAAGATGGAAGTTTTGAAAAACGTCCAAAATATTTTGTAATTAAATTAAAACAGTGCATTAAATACATTGATTCATTTAGTCACAATTGCAAGATTGTATGTTTATAATTACAAAATAATTTTTGTTCTTAATAATTTGCGCGAACCGAATATTAGACCATGTGAAATGTCAACGATATCTTAGGGAGTTCTATCCTGAAATGAGGCTGAGGGCGCGCGCGGCACAGCGCCTGGTGAAGGCTCGGTGCCCGCCGCCTTCCCTCGTTTCGACACGCCGCCGCCGCCGCCCGCGCCGCCGACTCAGCGCCCGCCCACGCCGTGCGGTGTTCCGCTGATACGGCCTTTCCTCGCGTTCGGAGCCGCCTCTCCGAAACAGGGTCGGTCACCTGCCCACGGCCAATTGCGGATTTTTCAAGCTATATAACTCTCGCCAACTCACCGAATATCGATTCTTGGGTTTCTTTCTCGTCAATCTCGCCATTGCCACGAAATCCTTCTTTTGCCCATCGCCCAGCATTATCAGCAGTCATATCAATTACCCTCTCATGGCCTACTCGGACTGCATAGTCGCCGAGGCCTCAGGGCACTTCTAGCTCCACCCTTTACCCCCTTTTCTTTTACGATTAATTTACTTCGACAAAATTTGTCTGGAATGAGATTGCAGGAAACCATTATTTGAAAATTATTAATTTAAAATCGAATAGTTACCGATTGTTAAAGTTAAGAAACTTGATTTAACTCTCACCAACTCACCGAATATCGTTTCTGGGGTTTCATTCTCGTATGAGCGTTCTTCTCTCTTGTCATTCCCACCAAATCCTTCTTTTGCACATCGCCCAGGAGCTCAACGGTAAATTGCGAGTCATATAAATTACCCGCTCATGGCCTACTCAGACTGCATAGTCTCCGAGGCCTCCGGGCACTTCTAGCTCCACCTTGAACTCCCCTCTTCGCAATTAATTTACTTCGGCAAAATTTGTCTTGAATGAGATTGCAGGAAATCATTATTTGCAAATTATTAATTTAAAAATCGAACGATTACTGATTGTTAAAGTTAATAAAGTTAATACACTTTATTTCTCACTCATTATTAGTGTTTACAAGTTTACGAACAAATTATTAATGTAATTTGTAATTTATTAATATTAATGTAATCAGTATCATGTCCACAGAACTTTGTGCTACAGCGTTGTAGTTTAACAGAATTTAAAAGGTTATATATGATAAGGTTTTTTTGCTGCTATTGTATAATTCGCCTTCCCTGATAAAAAAATTGTACTCACATAAATAATATACATGTCTTTCAGCGGAATCACCATCTCACATGAACAGGTTGTGTAGAATACAGGTTCTGTGCTTACTCATTCATTAGCAATGAGAATTTAGGATTTCATGATAGGAACTCTTCACCTCAAGATTTGTCTCTGCGAACCGCTCATAAAGTATTTGTTTCTCGCAGAAGTGAGGATAGGCAGTGAGGAAGGACCAAACCGACTACGGGTTCACTGCCTTTCGGTGTCTCACAGTACTAGAGCTACTGCACATTCTTGAACAAACAATCATGTTACGATTCAGCGAAACAGTTGTTGAGACACACCGGATACGCCGTGTAAATAAAAAAAATTAAAATCACGCAACCGACCTTTGCAACAGATCAGTTGCCTGACCAACTACTAGCAGCACTAGCCATTCATTCTAAAACACTTTCGGAGTTTCGGATAATGATGAAATTTTCTTCCAGAAATCAATAGATCACATTCACTTAAATATATACAACATATAATCGTAGGATAGAAATTCCAAAGATATCATGGACATATCATATTGTCTCATGTCCGATTCGCGCAAATTATTAAGAACAGAAATGATTTCGTAAATATGATTATAAAATATTGCAATTGTGACTAAATAAATCAATGTATTTAATGCTCTGTTTTAATTTATTTAAAACATATTTTAAACTTTTTTTAAAACTTTCATCTTCCTTTCATCATCTCATATTGTAATGTTATTTCTTTCTCTAAAACCAAAATTGCTACTGCAAAGGAATTATTGCTGAATTTGAAAAGTTCTCTGTACATTATGTCCTCTACGTGTTTAATTCATGTTTATTTTAAGGAGCTTCCTTAATACAAGTTTCTCTAATTGCCTATTTTTTATTGTTGTTTTTAATATCGAAATAAGAATATATTACAGAAATATAATAAAATATATTCGAAAGCAATGTAAGCAAATTGATATATATAACAAAAAACGCAAAGGTGTTAACACTTCCTTTAATGGAACTAACATTCGCTGCATCATTAGAACCGCATTAAACAAAAATAAAAAGAAACGTTCCAAAGGTGAACTGGTGCCGCAATACAAGGTCATTACAAGCAATCTCAAATAACGGGAAATGTCACCAACACAACAAAACTAAGATTGGAGAAGTCGAAAAATACTGTAACAATTATTTACTTTATTTTATTTTTGAGATAGTTATGTAATTAGCACACGTCCTCATTCTCTGAGAAACACGTCAATCTTCCTCCCGAATAAAAGAAATTCAAATGAAACACAAAAGAGTATTTGAATTTGTTAAAGACATTTGGGAACAGGTCTCATTGCATGTATTTCGTGTAAAGTTACCGCAGTTTTTAATTTGCGAGCTTGTAAGAAGACACACCCCTTATTTCCTACAATTTTGTTTCTAATAACGATTCTGTCGCACTTAACAATCAAATAACGTGCGACATGCATTTACAATTCACAGCAACAATTAAAAATAATTTTTCACCATTTTAAATTCAAAACTCCTTAAAAAAATAATGATTTAATAACAGTCAAATGTATTGTACATGTATAACCGATACTCATCATCATGCCTTTCATAAAGATACAAATCAATATATTTAAAAATATTATTTATGAAATATTGTCATAAATTATTTGTTTCAGTTGTAAATATGTTTGAAAGAATTGCAAACAAATAATATTTGTTGTCTACTGAACTCAAAAAGAGAAAATACAAGTTGGGAAACAGTTTGAGACACAATCTCATGTAATCGATTTCACTTGCCAAAACAGTAGTACGCAATTGCCATCCATTCTCTTCAAATTCGCTGTAAAGTGTTTGAGTGTGCGAGAAACAAAGTTCGAGCCAGACTCTCGATTTGGCCATTGGTGTTTCAAGCGCTTGGCTGTGGGGCCGAACCTCTTGCGCTCAATTCTGTTCTTTTTTTTTCTTTTTTCCCCTTCATTTTTACAAACAAAAACATGTTTCTAATCCTTTTATTTTCAATGTAAAATAGTTAAATATTATAACATCATAAAACGTAATTTATACGTGAAAAATTTAAGTATTTCTAAGAAACAATGTTGCCAGGCTCAGTCCCAGCGATACATAGGTGTTTCAGAGTAATAGTTCTAAACGTGTCATTTGCCCCTGATTGGCAGGCAACTCACATTGCGGTGGTGTCTGGCAGAAACACGAACTCTCTTTGGCTACGCCAAGTCGTGAATTTGCCAAACCCCAGTGCATGATCAAGTGGCTACCGATGAGCGGCACATGTCGCCTGTGTTACGGCGTTATATAAGATTTTCCACTTCGCATTCATTGAAAAAAAAGTAATCATCTTCGACGCTCTGCATACCCTAGAAGTTCGTAACATTTATTCTGAGACACCTGTAGATTCAAATACATATAATCCATCCGCGAAGCAGGGCCTCTCTCTGAGTGCGTTTTGCAACTCGGTGCTTGTCACAACAAAATACGCCGATCGATTCGGAGCAGTCGGTTACGGGAGCAGTCAAGGTTTGCTGGTTCGAGTTGTGCGCAATGCAGAAGCATTTTTATTTCGAGACCGACCAACAAGGTGCTCCTGGGACGAATTGCACCTGGCGGCGCGGGGGCACCGAGATGTGGGAGCAGGGTCGGAGTTAGATACTGCGGTTCCCCCTCCCCCACGCACAAAATCGAGTTCTCCTTCCTCTGGAAAAATAACCTTGCCAATTTACTAATTTAAAAAAAAACAATATTAACTTTAACATCATCATCACATACTTCATAAAATATTTCACTGTCTGCGTTTTTGTGGAGGACGGCGGATTTTTCGACAAGGTCTAAATCGATAGGCCGATTTCCTCTGCTATCTGAAAGATACTTCTAGCGGCCAGCTGTTCTGTTCGGTTATTTTTCAGTTGTTTCTCCGGTCAATCCCAAGCGAATACCGAAGCAGAACGCTAATAAATGGACCACGGAGTGCGTGCTTATCGTTTTCTTTGACAGCCCTCCAATTGCTTGCGCACACATAAACACATAGTACGTGCAATACACTACCCAGGTAGACCAGTCGGGAGTTCTGAGATTGCCCTGGCTTGGGCAGTCGTCCGCTGCGGGAGACACCTGGAAGGGAAACTCCGCCACCCGTCGTGTCGGTCGGTGCCGGATCTCACCATCCAGAGGAGCAGAAATAATTCCTGGGGTGTAACATCACAACGCATACGGGTGTAATGACTGCAGCAGCTGAAGCGCCCGGAAACACTAATCACCATCTTATGTGTCTCAGGGCATCAACTGATGTTACTGCAGTACCTCTGACCGGGAGGTCCTGGGTTCCAGTACCGACGGTAGCAGAATTTTCGACACTAATTTTTCAGCTAGGTCGAGTTCAGTCGCAGTCTGGAGAAGAATTCTCGCGGCTGGGTGCTCTGATGGGTAGTTTTCCGTGGTTTCTCCGATCAACACCAGGCAAATGCTGGGGCAAGTACCCCAACAAACGGGCCACGGATCGCGCGCGATCTTTTCTACCTCCTTCTTGTCCTATCCCCCTTTACACACACATTAACCACTACAATGCGAAACATGTCGGGAGACCGGTCGGGAGCATAGAGCTTGTCCCGGCTAGGGCGGTGCCCCGCTGGAGGGAGATACCTAGTGGTGGAGAACCCAGCTAACCGGAGGCAGGTCGGCGGCGGTTCTCCTCTTACAGCGGGGTAAGTCTACCGCCACCTCCAAAGCAAAAAGGTTCACTACACTTATGAGACTAATTACCTTAATCGTTGGCGTGCCCCGGAATCACTAACAATCAATCACACAGGCAAGCAAAAAAAATTTTTAAAGTAATTTTTAAGTATCATACAAACTTTTTAGTCTAATTGATTAACGGTTATTTTACATGTACCAACGTATTTTATTACCTTTTTTCGAATATTTCATGAAATGTTTACCGGGATGCGGGATCCCTTATGGTTGGAGGTCCCTAAACAGCTGCCTATTTTGCTTATATCTGTAAATCCGTCCCTGGCGGGGGGACCTGAAGAGATCAGCGGGAGAATGCGCTCTCTGTAGACGCCATGCCAGCGCAAAGCGCCGTGAACAAAACGCCGCGCGCCACTCCGCGCCCGCGCTGCCCGGGCGGCCTTCGAACGCAACGAGCGACGCCGGCGACACGCCCTCGCGCAGCCACTTGATCCCGCAGCAGCGGAACGCGTGAGCGGATTAAACGCGCGCTTAGGGCCCGCGCTGAATAAGATCCGTCGTAAAACAAGGGGAAAAAGAAGTACGAAAGAAAAAATAGGATGTTCATGAAGGTGAAATGCGAAAAGAAGTGTTTTTTTCGCTTTTGTCGTCGTTTTTTGTCGTCGAACGAAGCAGAAATTGACTAAGTAATTCAGTGCCAAATTTTTCTTAAAATTTCATAGGTAGCTTTTAAAACATTATTGAGTTTTAAAAATAATTTAGCAACAAATGGTTTCTTCCATTTATTTTGTGTTTATCTGTGTAAAATCAGCTCTCGCAATATTTATTTTTCAGGGATGTGATAGATTAACATTTGTGATCAATAAAATAGTGATTAATGTCTGTGATTTAAAAAATTAAATCTATTGGGTCTACAGCAACACACATTTTCTCGCTTTATTTCTATCTTTTGTGATTTTCAAAATTCAGAGAGTTCAACAAAAACTAGATCTGCGCCAAATATACGTTATTTTGTTCTGTCCATGGAAAAAAAATTAAGGAAACAATTTGGAGCATTTTTGAGGAAAAAATATCAATGGAATAAACTTTAAGCAGATATTACGCAAAAACTGCTCGTTTTTTTAAGAACTGAACGTGACCTTTTTGATGAATTGTTCTTTTAGAACAGATTTTTTAAATATATTTTCAATTTTGCGAATTCCGAAAATATAGAGAGTTTGTACCAAATGAGAGAGACTAGTATCGTTTTTACCGTCCTTTGATACTTACGAGAAGAAATTTGAAAGAATGAAATTGAGGCCGTTTTTGAGAAAGTAATTATTAATTTTTTTATTAACATTGTCTATATTTCACACAAATTTATCCGAAAACAACTCATATTTTCGAAAAATTGTACAGTACTTTTTTCGAGATGTCTTTGAAGAGCAGATTTCGTTCAAGATATATATTAAATACTGTAGGAAGACCCGGAAAAATTAGAATTTTTGCAGTTTTCGAAAATTCATATTTCAACTATTACCTGCGACAATTTTAAGCGCCTTTTACACTATCCGAGGAAAACGTTCAATCAAAATATTTGGAACCATATCCGAGAAAATTTTTAAAACGCTTAGGTTTCAAGAACCCACCAAAATCCAAATATCTGTTTCAAACTCGAAGGTTCTCGAGGTCATTCAGATCACGTGGGGAATATCAGTTTTGGAGAAAATCATCTGAACTGTTTAGGTACTTGTGTTGACCACAGACGGTCAGACAGACAGACGTTTTGCGAGAGCATTCTGTTTTGTTTGATATCAAAACTGCAATTGCGTATCATTGAAAGCATTTCGCTTTTCACGAAGATGTAGACACATGTATCGTCTCATGAAAAACCTTGCGATACATTTAATACCTTAGTTTTGATTGCAATTAGCGAACCGTCATCTTGATATCGTGTTCTTGTTTGTCTGCAATGACGTGACGTATTCCGTAACGGGCTGGTAACTTCGGGAGTATCGGCATAGCCTGAGAACAACGCAACGATACGATGACATGAAACAAATGCGTGATTATTAAACGTAGCACTATCCGGTTACTTGCGTTACACATTTTTACTGAGTGCGTCAACAAACATGTGAGTCTTGTGCTTATAGCTCGCATATGCCCTCGGTCCCGTGTGCAACCTCTTTCCTGTGTCAAACCTCTTGTGTGCAAAGGCACATCGCATTGCTGTCATGTTATGTACCATTCGCATTCAATTAATTTATCTTCTTATTCTAATAGTCTGTCTGGGATGTGGAAGTAGATGTAACCGAAGGGACGAGAAGTCCTAGGTTCAAATTCCGACAGTGTCAGGTTCTTCGACACTAGCTAGATAGCAAGGTCGAAGTCAGTCGCTGTCTGGAGAACCCTTGCAGCCAACTACTCTCCTGATCGGTAGTTTTCTGTAGTTTTGCATATCAATACCAGACTAATGCCGGTTCAGTAACCCTATCAAAAGGGGCAAAGACCGCGCGCAATATTTCCTTCTTCTTCTTTGTCCTATTTTCACCCCTTCCTTACACACACTTACTTTTACATGCACTACATTAGCACATATGCCGGGAGACCGGACGGGAATTTAGAGCTAGTCCCGGCCGAGGCGGGGCCCCACTGGTGGGAGATTTCTGGTTGGGAAAAACCCGCTAGCCGACAGGTAGTTCGGCACCGGATTTCACCATCCATCTGGAGATCATTGCCTCCTCCCTAAGAAGAAAAAATTAACTAAACTTACGGGACTAATGACCTTAGCAGTTGATGCGCTCTTAATCTCTAATCAATCATTACCATCCAGGTAATTCCACTGCGTGGTTCAACTGCATCGCACCCCTTCCAGTTTACGTCGGGAATTCGAGTCCTCGGGGTGGGAAACGCGAACCGACAGCAAAGGCTCAGTGACAACACCGATACCTCTGCAGCATCGTTGGCCGGGAGGTCCTAGAGTTCAATTTTTGAACGTTGGCGTAATTTCGACACTAGCTACACAGTTGAGTCGAATTCAAACTCTGTCTGGAGAAGGATTCTAGTGGCCGGTTGTACTGATAAGTAGTTTAAGTGGTTTCTCCCGCGAATACCAAGCGAATGCCGGCGAAAAGCAGCACGCGGCCTTTCCTAATGCTAGACCTCTCCCCTTACTTACACACGTTGACACCGTTGCATACACTACACTAACCACACCACCGCTCACATGACGGAAGACCAGTCGGGAGCTTAGCGCTTGTTCGCGCTGGAGCGTCGTCCCGTTGTGACACGCATCTGGAGGGGTGTAAACCCCGCAAGCCGAGTGTAGGTCAGTCTCACATCTCAAGTTCCAGTGGGAGAGGAACACCTCCATCTTCCGGGATAAAATATTGACTACACTTACGGAACTAATTAATGGCATCAGTAGTTGACGCCTCGGGAATCAATAATCTCTCACTGGCGCCCATTCACGTAAACATGGGTGTCAGTGTCCCTCATACATCACGTCCATCCAATACTAAAGTGTGTGACACTTCGATTTGAGAACAGGGTACGGGGTTCAACAAGAGTCAAACGTACTGTTAGTTTTCAGTGCTACGATCTGAAGACGGGTGTAATATTAAGCTGTTCTGAACTGTGAGCTGTTCTTAACAGGTTGAATATGTGAAGAGGTATCGGAACGTAAAATATTTCTTTTATATTGCGCTTTCCTTTTGGAGAAAAATGTTTTTATTATCTGGAGAACCGGTTTACGGTTACCAGTTTCATCTGTGTGTTAAAGGTTGTATAATGTTAAATACCCTGCCATTTACTGGTCACTGTCCATTGTTTGTTGCTAAAATTACGTAATGGTAAATTGTTTTGTCAGGTGAGAGCTGTTTTTAAAAAGAGAAATTAAGTTTCTTTCTGCTTTTCCTCACTTACTTTTGAATTGTAAAACCATCTTCTTGCGAATTTGTAAATTCAAATACAGTGTTAACTCTGTGAATAATTTGTTTACAACAATGTAATTTTTTTCATACAATCGATTTTTCCAATTGATGTTTGCTTGCTTGCTTTTAGATTCTAAAACGTTGTTGTGTGGAACTCAGCCATAATTTTTATGCACCAAGTAAAGAAGGTTATATTTCTGTCTTTAAATTGTGAAATGAAGGTGTGAGAAAATTTCAGCGAATTAGAATCATTTCGCAAGCAAATTGGACACCAAAGCAGAATAATCGTAAGCACATGAAACATTTTAACATTTCAAAACAGGAAATAGAGAAAAGTAAGATTTATTATAAATTAAAATATAAAGTACGTCTTTAATAAATATCTCCCTTGATGTTATTTTTCCCCTCTTTGCTTTCTCACTACAGAATAGACAGAAAGTTATGTAATGATGCACAAACAACGGCTAATTTTCGGCAGAAAACTATTAGTACAGGACCCTGATAAAGAAAATGTCGATAAATCCAATTGCTAAATTTAGAAAAAAATCCTCTAACACATGGTGTAGTCAGAATCCATGTTTTATGGGTCCACGATACCGAAAAATTGAATGACGGCAAAACGTCTGCCTGTCCGTCCGTCTGTGAACGGCGCTAGCGGCTAAACCGTTCAGCCGATTTTCTAGAAAATTGATATTCTCCTATCGATGGATGGATGGTGGATGATGTCGCGGTCCTTTGAATTGGAAACCGATATATTAATTTCGAGGGGTACTTTACATGTAGTCCCTTGGACATTTTCCAAATTTTCAAAAAAAAGGACCCGTTTTTTATTAAATTTTGTTCTTGGATAGTGTAAAGTACATTTAAGAGAAGAGTGGAGGTCTCATGTTTTGGTGTCCTACAACTAAAATATTAAAGATGGAGATATTTTCTCTTAATGAAATCCGTTCCGTAAAGATAGATTTTGAAATACGGTCATGTACAACTTATGGAAATTTTGAGTACGTTTCGCGTAATTTAGTGTTAAAAATATGGGCGAGAAAGTACGTATTGTTTTGGCACTACTAGTTACTTTCTCGTATACGTATGTATATGCGGAGTTATTTACGTAGTATAGAGAAACGTATGTAATGCTGCGGAGAATCGATTTCGACATTTCAACGAAAATACACGTTTTTGGTGTCCCCTGATACCAAAAAAGTGTTTTTTAACATCCGTCCGTCCGTCTTTCTTCAGAATAAATCCCTGTCGATCTGGTGGCACTCGATCTTTAAAATAATTCATTATTTTTTGGGGGGTACATTACATGAAGTCCCTGGGTCAATTTCAAAATTTTCTCAATAATGGTTCCAATTTTTTCTTTAAATGTGTTGTAAGAACACAGTGAAAGACACTTATAAGGGTGGCGTAAGTCCGATTTTCACTGCTAACTCTGAATTTTCATTCCTCGCTCGGCTACCGAATGGTGCACACCTCGTCCACTGCTCATTACTCCGCAGTACCTCGACTGTTACCAGTGATAAAAACGGCCCTTGCGTGTCTGAGACACGGCCGTTAAGCTAGCGAGTGACTTGTTTAAATACCTCAGTATAATGAAGTGTATAATAATCAGTGTTTTATTACTAGTCATAACAGCACAATTTTAATTTTTTTTAATTTTTTGGAAGAGATTTTTCAGAAGTGAATACTCGTTTTGTAAGGCTAATATTCAATCCAACAATGTCAGAAATTGCGAATGCATCATTTCCGCTGCTATCAGATGTGGTGTCGTCAACTTTATAAGCACTTAACGACTTTCATTATGCGGAGCCATATGTAATTAATCACCTACAGCAGCAGCATCAGCTATATGCAACGAGCCAACTTGTAAATTAAACCT
Source organism: Gryllus bimaculatus (assembly GCA_017312745.1). Taxonomy (NCBI): domain Eukaryota; kingdom Metazoa; phylum Arthropoda; class Insecta; order Orthoptera; family Gryllidae; genus Gryllus; species Gryllus bimaculatus. The sequence continues at coordinate 3,815,884 of BOPP01000077.1, read as the reverse complement.
TCGCGCAGCTGTCTACACCACCGTGTGATATTCTCAACCGACTTCACAGATAAGCACAAGGCATTCTTCTCTTAAGCGCCTCAGATTACAAGATGCAGTATTTAGCCAAGCTTCTTATGTACAGGGCTTCAGCAGCATGCCTTATAATGCAAATGTGCCAACAACATACATCCCAATCGGCAATAGATTTTCCATTGTTGATCCCGTCCCCGATCCTGACCCACAGTAAGGTGTCTCAAACAATGAATTTCCTTACTCACAACCGATTAAGATGTATATTGCACACACAACCGATTTGTAATGTATATTGCTGTTAATTTACAAAAACTACACTAATTAACAAAACAAATATCTAACAATAATTTAAAAAACCCATCTCGATCGGGTTTTTGTTCAGTTTCCCTGATCCCTTGAGCAAATGCTGAGATGGCCCCTTGTTTTGCTTCTGGACGTAAATGTATTATAGCTTCAGTATGCGCACGTTTTGTTGAACTCTCCTTTTGCTTGTAAAGGTAGGAGTTGAGGTAAGGGCGAGGTACTATTTTGTTAACAATGCAAAAAAATCATACCTGCAATTCATTCCCCAATGCAAATAAGTTTTCTATAAGTTTTTTACTGTTTTTTAAAAATTGTTTTATTAAATAAATCCAAATATAATATTCAGGGATTATTGAGTATTCGGTGTTATTTTTATATTTATATCATTTTTCTCTGAAAATACGCATATTTATCGAAAGAATTGAATGGTATACAGCAGACTGTTTTTTTTTAAATATTTAGTTTTATGACTCGTAAAAGTATTCTTAAGTTCCACCGCCAGCATGGAAGTCATCGTGCAGCGCAATCTGCAGGGGTACGGTACCAATAGAAGTAGTTCCACAGAATAAAGGTAGAGCTCGTTACCTACAAAGGCAACCAGTCACGTGACTGGGGCCGCCAGGACTATCGGCTTGTTCATTTGAAACCAGAAATGAATAGAAACCATAGAACAGCCATAGAAACATAGAAACCGCTTATACCATTAGTCTGAAGTCTTCATGCGAAAAATTCAACTCATGAGAACGATTTCAATACAATCATTGCATGAACAACCGCTACTTTATGACATAATCGTATTATCATTTGATCTTCCAGAATTGCTGTATTAATTTACTGTAGGCCTGTATTATAAAATAAATGCTTCACAAATGGAAAATGAATCTATACATTTTCACCCATGATATTTGAAGTAAGTAGTAAAATGTTTTGATTCTTCCATCAAGTATGAGTAGTACCAATCCAAGAGATCCGACTACTTATTCACTATATTACTTCAATTTTTAAAACTTTTTTAAATTTGTATGACAAGAAAGATTTATTTAAACAAATGAGATATTTATCATTTTGGTTTATTATAGTGAATTAGCTGGCAGTTTTAAAAATGTCTTCCAAATCAGATCAGAGCGGGCTCTTCCAAATTAGAATGTATTAAATCCTAGATGCTAAGAATTGATGAAAGAATCTCCCAAAATCGTTTTTCTGCCATTTATCTGAGTGGAACTCTGACAAGCTGAAGATCCACCCAAATAAAAAAATATGACTTAATGTACTGTGTTCAATTCATAAATGTACCATTCGACAGATGCAAATTATAAGTGAACTACGTTATTCCCAATTTTAAAATATAGTTTACAAATTATGTGAATTGATCCCTATTGAAATGAAGAGCTTTTCTGTATACAATATGGTAATAAAGTATGACTTTTGATAAATATTTTATAAGACACTATAAACCAAAACACCTTAATTGCACTAATTCAAGATAGAGAATTATCTCCCAGGGGTGCATCAGATGTTTTTAAGACAGAAAATAAAGAATTAAGGAGATCAAGCCATGAAGAAACAGGAGGCCTATAAGCAATGTGCAACATACATTTCACTGTCACACATGTTAACATTGTGCTCATAACTTGAAAACAGTGTCCCAGGCCCCCAAAATCCGGATGACAAGGGTGGGTGATCAGGGAGAAAAAAGGAATTTACATCTTCCTTTATCGAGAAACACATTTCCAAATCAAATGTGTCTAATAACTATATAAATGTTTTATTTCAGAGTAACTAAAATAAATGTGTTCCTAATCAAAATAACCTGAAAATATCAAAGAGAATACAAATAAAAAAGGTGCCTTTAGTATTATGATCATAAAGAATGTCAGAGATTTATGTAGTTGAATGACAATGTTCTTATTTTTTCATTTAGAAAAATAATGTAGAAGAAAGAAAATATAGAAAAACAGTTAAATTTCTTTAGGGGTTGTTAATAAATTAGGTAATGCTAAACAGAGGTGGGAGGGGGTTTGAGGCAGCATTATGCTGCATTGCCATAGAGGTAGGGGGGGAGGTCTGAGTTTACTCTGACATAACACTATTATCTATTTTTGAAATTTTTCAACATTTACTGAAATAATTCCTCTTATTCATTCTTATTTTAAAACATTGAAATATTAAGAAATTAAATTAAAAATGTAAATAAATTAAAAAGTTACAATTTATAAATGTGACCATAAATGGAAATACTTTTTCATCAATATTCAATTCTAATTTATCATCAAGATTCAATGCTATTCTATTCATGCATTCTATTCATTGGATCTATTATATTTCAAAGAAAATGTTCAAAACGGATTTATAGTAGAGGCCTATTCTAAAATCCAATTAAATTGTCACAGAAGTCTCAGTACACATGTGTCATCCATGATGATATGTGCTCAGTTTGCTGAAAGAAATTTTCTGGCCTACAAGTCCTACCTCCATTCAAAAATGTCCTTACAAAAATCTTTATGTTACTTGCTGAGGGCATCGTAAACTAATTCGGACTAATTATCATAAATTTTAATATATATCACAAAAAAATTAGTAATGTTCATTATTTTTTACTGCTTTATATTTCATTTTTACTCAATGTATGTGTGTGTGTGTGTGTGTGTGTGTGTGTGTGTGTGTGTGTTGGGGGAGGGGGGCTTGTAGCAAGTCTTACGTAATTATTTAGGGGGAAGGTAAGTGTCAGATTCTTTTTGAAATGGTATCTGCTATGGAGGTGCTTAGTGGTCAAGAGGAAGAGGAAGAATGTCTAGGAGAAAGCAGTAGATTTTTAATATATTCTCTTCAGTTGCCGGACTCTCGGAACCCTTATGTACTATTTATTTACTATTGATTATTTATTATTTTCTGTTTAAGGTATAGTTAATTAAATGCAATTATAGTAAATAGTATAGTAAATAGATATTTAAGAGATATTTCTTAGTTTAGCTGTTCTGTAGATAAAAATTTAGGGACATTTTTAATGTTCTGCTAGGGAAAGAAGTATTTTTACAATAACTGATATTCTCTGCGTAAGGATACCAACAAGAATGCTGAGCTTTTATGTAATTTTGCAGAGCATAATGAAAGTAACTGAGTATTCATTTCCAGCTTAAAACCATAAATATAGAAAAGTGCCCCCTAATTCCAGGACAGTGATGCAGATAGATCATGTACTGGGGAAAAGAACCAAGAAAGACATAATAGAAGACTTAAGATCTTTACAAAGACTAAACATTCTTTTGAATCATTACCATCATAATGGTGATATTAAACAAATAGTGCTGATAAGCTATTCATCAAAATCTCAAAACCCAAAGAGATAGAAAGTAGAAAATATACAAGATCAAGGAAATGCTGATCCGGATGGCCAAGATTGCCAAGGTGATTTCGGGCCAAAGGATCATGGATACGAGTCCCACCTCACGCATGGTTGTATTTGTGTTCGTCCTTTCACCCCGCACCATCACTGTATCACTTCATATAGTGTACTGATACCTCTAATGTTAATCAATAGTGGTCACTAGTGCTCACAGTTATTGGGACCTTAAATAAACAAAACAAAGGATAAAGAAATATAGACAAATCCTCAAAGATCTTCAAGATTAAAAACTACATAATAAATAAAATAAATGAGGAATCGATGAACCTAAATCAGAAAATCTGAGAGAAGAGAATGGATAGTAGACTGTAATAGATTGAGAGAAAAAATTTAATGGTAGGATAATAATTATACGGAAGCCAGGTGAAGAAAAAATGAAAGAAAGATAGTATTACAATTTGAGTCAAGAAACAGCTAAACGAATTTTACAAAAAGAGGAGAAGAGCAAACTGAATCTCCAAAAGTAGGAAAAAGAAAGATTAATGGGACATTAAAGCTTAAATGATAATTATAGGAAATATGAAAAAGGAAAAAAATTAGGAAATAATTCAAGGGAAAGTGAGTGTCAGAAAGATGGAAAACCTATTTTCAAGAACTGTGTAACCAAACAGACAAGTATAAAAAGTCAATATATTCTATGTAATTCACAATCTGGATAAAGAAGGTTAAAACACAGTGTCTGAACCCTAATTTTAAAAAATCATCCATACAAATCAATTACATAAAAACATCTAAAGCACCAGGAATAGAAAATATAGGAAGTATGAGGAGAATTGATAACATTTGGTGGAATAACCCTCGAGAAGGAGATACACTAACTAAATACTTAAAATCTTGCTGACACACTGAATGCCTAACCAAAGGAATAAAAGTGTTTTTTATACCTATTTATTAGAAATGAGACAGTTTAGATTGAATGATTTACAAACCAATTTCCATGTTAAATGTTGTAAAAAAAAAAAGTTTGCAATAGTATTAAATAACAGATTGATAGATATTATAGATAGTAACTTGAGTTCAACTGAATCTGGCATCTGATAAAGAAGATCAACAGTAGAAAATATATTTTTAACTAGTCAATTATATGTGAAAAGCTATGAATACGGAATCAAACTATATGACATTCGTAGTTTTTTAACACGACTTGGACTGAGTACTGATAAATAAAATAACTGAAAATTTAAAAACATTCCATATACAAAAATAAAAAGATAACCAAACTAATAAAGGTAACCCTGCCAATAACTCAAGCCAGTTTATGTATGGGTAATGGTCAGTTTATGTACGAATAATGAATTCAAAGTTGAATTTGATGTCAAATAGGGTGATGCATTTTCCACATGTTTTGTATTACAATAGATATAATCTTTGCTCAAATTTATGTGAAAGCCTATTTCACCACACAGCTGAAATGAGTTTTCCAGAAGCAGATGATGTTCTTTCAACATCATGGACAAAGAGAACATTAGAAGAAAAATTCACAGAACTTGAACATAGGGAGCAGTGGAATCATGAGCTTCAAATCAATACTAAAGGAAACAAAATTTATGAAGAATAAAGCAGGTTCACATATGTAAGATTACAATTGTTAAAATGTCATTTCAGGAAGTCATATCTTTCTTGGCTATAACATAAATGGTACAAACACAATAGAAGAAGAAATATGAGAAATATATGCAGCAAGAAATAAAGCATATTGTGAACAAAAATAATTATGTGTAAAGGAGCAAAACTGAGATAATACTAAGCAGTAATTGACCATTTATATGCAGCTGAGACATGAACTATGAAAGAGTATGCTATGCAAAGATTGATAATTTTTGAAAAGAAAATAATGAGAAAAATCTGTGATCTAGTAAAGAGCACCAATACAGTATAACTCTTTAATTTACAATTTAATTAAGATTAAAACAATAATTGTAAACTATATGAAAACTCTAACACTGGGGTGGGTGGAGCTTCGTAGTCAATGCATGATAGAAGAGCAATAAAGAAAAATTTTAATTGGTGCCCATTCTTCTCAACCTGAAAGTTGGATGGAAGAATTATGTGTTGAATGACATTAAAAGAGTGGAAATTTTTAATTGTACAGTCTAAGTACTAGAAATGTATTAGTGCAGTTGAAAAGGTCAAAACATTCAAAGAGGTAGCACCAAAACGAAAAGAAAGTCTATTCATATAACGAACACCTAAAATTATGTCATTGAAGAAGGTATAATGAATAAGGGATAATTCACAATATTCTTGGCAATAATTGACAAAATGTAGTATACAGGGACATATTTTACAGAGAACAGAACAGAGAGCTTCTCTTGGAAGTCTTCATGTTCGTTCTAATTTATTGGATGAAAAAAAATGATTGATTTTTTTTTTAAATTTGTTTCCCTTATTGTTGGAAGGAAATTATTGGGAGTTCTCTCTTTATTTTTGTATTTGAGTAATGTCACATGTACAAGTGACTGAACTAAATTAAACCACTTTTCAAACACGCACAAAAAGTAAGAGTAATCTAATTGTTAATAAAAGAAAAACCTAAGGAATAAACTATTTTTTCTGTCAAACCTGTATAACACAAATTATATCGTATCCAGCTGCACTTCAGTTGCAATTTTTTGCTAGGTAATTTTCTAACTTTTTGTGATTATGAAAAATTATATTTTAATGACTTTAGGTTAGTTAGGTGGTAGATTTTTTTTATTTTTATTTTTTTTATTTTATTATTATTTTTTTTTTTTTTTAATTTTATTTTATATCCACAAGCACTGATGAGGTCAGCAAATCAGCAGGCAAAATGTACATTAGTGAATTGACTGCTCATCTCGATACTTGACTTGATAAAATTGGAAAGAAAAATTTTAAATATAATCTATGCAAATGCCACAACTACACACAACTTATGAAAAGTATATAGTTTCCAAATATTTTGGTTTTAGTTTATTTTCCATTTCTCACTCTTCTTCATTCTCACTACTGTACCATAATATTTTGTTTGACATGAAACAGTGACTTAAGTTACAATAGATTTTACAACAATGGTTTGAACCTCCTTGACAATTAAAATTTCACTTCTAATTCTTTCTTTGAAGTTTGGTTTTCTGTTGAAATCTTTGGTTATATTAGTTAATAGTTTTTGCTTGAATTATTTTATTCTCTCAGGCTAATTTGGTTTCATCATCAACCTCTCAATGCCATGTTATCAATCTCTGATGTAACATTGGAGGGGGGAGCAGGGGGGATAAAGGAAGGGATTTAAACACTGAAAGTATTAGTTTAAGCCACAATTTTTAAATTATATATTAAAATAATAACAGTGCATGTAAAAGAAAAAGGTCAAATTATGTTGTATCTATTTAAAAATTCAATAATATACTCTAAAAAACTACTCAAAACAAAAAATTATGTCACACATATCTTGTGTATTGTCATTCAACAAGCAAAATTGAGATATTTACCTCCCTTTTATTGATTCCTTTTTTTCCTCCCTCCCGGTGTTAAATTGATCACTTTATTTACGTAAATCTTTAAATTTCCAATTGCATGCCATGTAAAAGTCATTTGAGGAGACTCATTATCTAACTCCAATGCCTTAAATCTTTATGTGTGTGGTAGATAATAACTCATGTATTCATGGTTTCTTAAGCTAAATGATAATTTCTTAACATTTTCAGATTTCAAAGGGAAAAAATCTTTTTTTTATTAATAGTGCCATCACACATAAGCCTCAAAGCATCTCAAGGTTTAAATAGACTAGTTAATACATTGTTTATGTTAATGATTAAAAAATGAAATTAAAAAAAAATAACCAATTAAAAAAATTATGTCTTAAATTAAAATTCCACAAAGGTATGAGCATTTAAATTACTTGCTTTGATTACCCTCCCCCAACTACCATTTATTATTTAACATGCCAGAGACATAACAAACTATGACCTCTAAAGCAACCTTATTCATCACCATCATAATTATTATGAACTGACCAGAAATTAGGCTCTGTAGTCGTGTCTATTGGTTTATTAGGATATTCTGGTAGATTCTTTATCTTCCAAGTGTTGCTGCTATTGCCACCTCTTATCCCTATTGGTTTGTATTTAGATTTAGATTTATTTAATCAAAAAACAGTAAAAACTGTAGGTGACGTACAGGGGAGAAGATCACTTCCAGATTAATTTTGGAAATCTATTGTTCATTCTCCGTAAATGATCTTTCCATTCCCTTTGAGACTGTTCTATCTCTTCTACTAAACATTTGGTTTTCAGTTTCATTCTGGTGTCTTTATTTTTTAGTCTGTCTCTTCTTGTGATTCCTATGAGGTGTCTTAGAAATCTCATGTGTGCCGCCTGTAGCTTTTGTTTTTCTCTTTCATTACCCATGTTTCAGAGTCATACATGATTCTAGGTTTAGCAGCGATATTGTGGAGTTTCAGTTTTGTTTCCAGGCTCATAACTCTGCCAAAGGGTCTCTTGATTGTTCCGCATATTTTATTGTAGTTATTAAGTTTGTTTTCTATGTCTTCCTGTGTTTGCTTGTATACACTTATTTTATTTCCAAGGTATGAAAATTTATTTACTTGTTCCACTAATTTTCCATTTATTACTATTTTGGCTCTCCGTTGTTCCTTGCTTTGAATTGCCATAACTTCGGTTTTCTGAATTGCTATCTTCGTGGATTATTCTTAGGCCATTTTTGACAATTCAAAGACTGCACTTTGTAAATTACCTTCAGAATTCATTATGATAGTTTAGTCATCAGCATACAAGATTGTATCTATCTTCTTTTCTTTTTTTTTGTGATCTGTATTCCTTGTCTAACTTTCTTTCTTCAGTTTCTCACTGAGTGGTTAATATAAGTGTTGAAGAGGGTGGGTGATAATCGACATCCTTGCCTTAAGCCACTGTTAATTGTTATTGCTACCGACTTTTTCCCTCTCTTAACAGTATTTTAATCCTTGAGTTCTTGTAGATACTTTGTAACTTTTGTTACTGATTTTGAACTTTCTCCTCTTCTAGTATTTCCCAGAGTTACTGTTACAGAATATTGTCATAAGCCATTTCATAATCAATAAATATTATAAAAGTTGGTAGATTCCTTTCACTTCTTTTGTCTATTAACATTTGTAATGTAAAAATGGTATCTTTAGTGAAATTCTCACATATTTCACTGGGTCTTTTCCTTAACATGTTTGCATACAGCTTGGAAGCTGTTAATAGCAATATAATGCCCCTGTAATTGTCACATATCTTCTTTGAGCCTGTCTTGTGAATGTTAATAACTAAACCCTCTTGCCATTCTATTGGGATTGTTTTCTTACCATACTTTGTTAATCCTCTTTGCAACCCTATTAACCCCCTCTAATAATAAATAAAGCAAAAATCAGAAAGAGACCCCTCAAAAAACTTATTAAAAAATTATTGCCCAAAACAGTTTTTTAGGAAAATGTTAAAAATGTTCTCTTAAATGAAAGTGAGAAGTAATAGTAGCAATAAGGTTTAATATTATAAACAGTTACCTACTACAGTAGTAGACCTACAACTAAAGTTGAGATTGTGGCCTAAAAATTTAGAATATTGTACAGTACATCAAAAAATTACATCTAAAGTAGGTACTTATGATCTTGTAGACTATTGTTCTCCCTGAAACCCGCTCTTTTTAGATATAAAAGGGAAGAGATACAGCAGGTGTACGCCCCATAGATAAAGCAGCATTTCGTAAATACAGTTATAAGAGGCCACCCACAGAAACAAGTTCAACAAAACCATAAAGATAACAAAATATTTGAAAATAAAGTATTTTACTATCACTTTCTTAAAGTCAGTATGAAGCAAGAAACTTGATGAAAATAGAATGAGAGTCTTTGTACACTAATATGTCTTGCATTTGCTTCTTTTTAAGATGCCCATGTTACATTCTCTTAAGAGCAAGAAGATTTTTTCATGTACATTTCATGATTTTATCATATAAAATAAATTATAAAACTCCTTTTGTGAAAGTTTTTGAAATTTAAATAATACTTTAGAACCAGTGCAAGTAAGAGTGGTAAGTTTGACATAGATGAAATGTCAGATTTTTAGTATTAAATAACCATTTTTTTCATACAAAGGCTTTCAAGTTTTGTTAGCCTACAGTAAATGAGATGCAAACTGGCGAGGAAATGGTAAATTTGGCAGGCAGACAAAATTATAAAATAGTGATCAAGGTACAGCGTAGAAAATGACCCACACAATTCCATGGACAAATACTAGAAGTTAATGTTATTCATTCATACACTGTAATTAAATCAAATCAAAAGGTTACTTTATATGATAGAGAAAGAAATAGCCCTAAAAGGATTTTTATGTAACAATCAGTGGCCTACCTTCCACTGTTGTCAATGCTCCCAGCATTCACACATTTGAACAACATTTGGACCAATTTTATACTGTTCTATCTTAATAATCATCTACCCTTTTTTTTCTTTTTTGTTCTTCTTTTGCATTTTTCTATTCTATTTACCAAATTGTAATTTTATATTTCTTTTTCATGTGTATCTTTGTTTTATCATGAACATTATTAGGATTGTCTTGCCTGTTCATGTAGTATTTAATTAATAAAATGATGTAAGAAGAAACGGAACATGCACAGACAACACAGGGGAGCTTCTATATTGCAGACCTTTTTTGGAAAAAAAAAATGCATTTATAATGAATCAAGATTGCACAGAGCTTATTGTGATACATTACTATGAATGTAAACATAATGGACCATTTAAAGAATATTTGAGGACATTTTCATGCCTTTTAAAATTACACAGCATCCCACAGAACACTGAAGATAAAAAAAAAAGAAATTATTAATTTAAAAACAAAACCTGTAATAGATTTATGAATTTTATAATTTTAATAATAACTGTCGAAAATAGTGACCCTGTCGCCTCCACTTAAGGCAGTCGCCACAACTCGGTTTGGAACTGAAGACACGCATACCTCCATCAAACCCAGATCAGGGTACATAGGTTCATAGAGGGTGCCACCACTGTCCTTCCAACATGATGCAATTATTTTAAACTGTTTTGTAATTTTTCCAAGCAAATAACGCTTGTACATTGTTTTCGTATGACTAATTACCAGATAACGTATACGAAAGGTGCATTGACGTTTCTAGTCAACGAAGATTTTATATTTTTCCCGCTGGTTTCGTTTTCAGTGCTAATTGTTCAGCGTTCTCAAGCTGTTCTCAAAATCACATAGCGAACGATCCGGAACGCTCCTCGAATCGCTACATATAATCGACAATCGACATTTCAGTTAGTCGCGGCCAGTGGAAAGGGAAGTGGGGGAGGAGGGATCAAGGAATTTTCCCGGCCACGATGACCTGAATGTGCAACACTGGTTTAAATCTTAAATCTGATGAAATTATATTTTCACTTTTTATTCCCTAGTTTTCTTTCTTGATATAATGTTGCCCGGTATGACTAACTTTGTAAAGAAAACAAATTTGGACTGAAACAGGCAGGAACAAAATATTTACTGCCCGTAATTTCACAAAGTACTAAAACGTAATGAAATTAAATGGACGGAAAAATTTGACAAAAAAAGACGACAAAAATTGATACAGAACAAAATTACCACCGAACGAAAGTAATATGAAAACAAATGAATATTTGACACGAAAATTGTTGGAATTTGGTAGAAAATACGATAGCCGTTTAAAACGGAATCGGCAATGATCTGGTGATTTTGCCACGGTTTTTAGAAAGGATGGAAACTGCCCAAATGTATTTCATTGTGTCATCATAACCCTTTTAACGTATTTGATGAGATATAGTAATCTTTTTAATCTTTTGTCGTCTTCACTTGGGAGTCTTCACTATGTAATGGCAAACACTATAGTAATCTCACTTTAGTAATCTTTTGTCGTCTTCACTATGTAATGTCAAACAGCGATTTGTAACATATCAAATTTGCACTTGTTTTTTATTAAAGAAACTAACACGCCCAAAATTATGATGATGTTCTACCGTGCCCCTCTTATAAGTGATTAATAAATGACAAAATTATTCATAACATTCGTTATATGAATGTTATGTTAAATTCGTTGTTGAAAGGCAAATGTAACGAATTGTAACATAATTTCAGCTTTAGGGTATTGTATAATGGGATTTCGAATAGAAGCAAATAAACCCAAATTATTTCATTGTGCAAAATAGGGTGAGGGGAAAATGTCTATATATGCCCTTATAATATGTAAAATTCTTACTAATTTTTACATGCTAGTTTGGTGCTAGTTGAAGTGTCAGTCGTAATGGGAATATCTTATGTTAGAGTGAATTTAATATTTTACTAAAAAGAGTATTTCCAAAATGTTGTAATTGATAGAATATCATTATAGAGTTTATTTTATCACGATCTTCCGAATTCATAAAGCACCCAAGTTCATCATTATATTAATTAATTAATATATTTACTTATTTATTACACAGTTTTACAATAAGACATTTTTTTATATATGGATGTTCAGTAAAGTATTACTCGTTAGTTAATTTTGGCGTATAGTTTAGAATTTTAAAATGGAATAAAATCTCAAAATCAGAAACCAGAAAAATATTTTAAGATAGAAAAATTGGGCGTGAATATGTTAGGGGAGACTGTTAATTCGAAATGTGACTAAAAAACAGTGGCACTAGTGGTCGCGTCAACTGATAAGGACATTAATCCCGTAAATGTAGTGCATGTTTTCCCCCCTGTGGAGGTTGTGGTAATCTTCCTCCGCTGGATGGTGAGATGCGGTGCCGACCTGCCTGTCGTCTAGCGGGGTTTTCTTCTAACCAGGTACCTCCCACCAGAGGGGCACCGCCCCAGCAGGGACAAGCTCTAAGACGAAAAAAAGATCGCGTGCGGTCCTTGGCCCGTTTGTCAAGAGTACTGCTCCAGCATTCCCTTGGTATCAAAGTTGTTTTTTATAATCTATTGCTTGCACACAATTTGTTCCTTACATGAACATTCAGTGAATTATTTCTGAATAAAATTAACTTGAGTGAAGATATGTCGTGTGACCGCATTTCTCAGATACAAAGTGAATAACTTAACTTAGTCCAGTGTTTAAATGATTTGGGCTTACGGATTGCAACTTTAGGGAACAGCTAGTCATTCTAATATTGAAATTCTACAAAGATTTCAATCAAAAGTTCTACGATATGATGTATCAAAGTGTCCCAAAGCTTTTAGTTTTGTTGACACAAAAATGTTTTCGTGTTGAGAAAGTGGAAGTGTTAGTTTTACCAATAGATAACAGCTCCATTTTTGAAATCTTAATTTCGGGGTGTTTGAGGTAGTCTCATCGTTTCTCAAAATTATAGGGCAAGATTTTTTTAGTTTTGATTGAGTGTGGAATGCTGTCTTTACCGATGTAACTAACAATTTATAGTTTTGTGTCAGAGTTTTTGTGCACGATGACAACTTTGCAATCTTTCTCACTGAAAGTACATAATTTCGGTGAAATTTAGCTGAATAAAGAGAAGAAAGAAGAAGAAAGAGATGAAGACGAAAAGTAAGGAAAGAAGAACTGGTAGAATGTGACGGAAAAGGAGAAGAAGGGGGACAAGGACAAGAAAAAGATGGCGACGAACAAGAAAGAAAGATTAAAAGACGTAAAAAGAGACTAAGCAAACGGTACTGCGTGTTCCGTATTTACACAACATTTACGAATCATGTACTTTGCACATTCTTATAGCTCGCTTATCAGGCTCCGGTACAGCGGGACCACGGCAGCTGGTATGTTAAGTGTATAAGTAACAACAAGGGTTATTGCTCTTTATATTGTCAGCGATAAATCTGATCATGTTTAATAGTACGTACGCAATTTTCATCGCATGTTAATCGGATGATATCGGATGGCAACGGACTTGTAGAGTTGTATCGGACTAAATTTATAGATTGACGGAATTTTCTGTTGTGTTATGTTGAACGGACTGTGAAGGCCTATTTGGTTAATAATACATGAAATTACCAATGTATTGATTAAAAGATAGACGAGAGTGTAAAGTTCTAAGTCCCAAGTATTGGTCTGTAAAACATTACAGGAAAAAACATTGAAGCCACCAGAAACCTGTGGCGTTACGGCGTTACGTCCTAACATTGCCGCCTCGGAGCCAGGGATGCCATATTGGACGGAATTCCGCCAATTGTGCGAAGAAAGCGGTCGACTTGCGGGGAGAAAATTAATTTGCTGGATTCCGCCCAATAGGCGGAAGTCGTTGTTTCCAGGGATAATTTTGGGAGATACAATGCTTTTTTTGTTTGTTTGTTTTTACTTAATTCAATAGTAGCCACTTTTTTTGCAATGTTGTACAAATATTAATATCTTCTGAAAGATACACCACGCACATGCGTTTTAGTTCTGAAAATCTTGCATATATGCAGTTATATTATGAGATATCAAAGCCAGCGTTTCTTATTTTTATTTAAACAGGCATGTAATCTTGCCTACCCTTTTCTAAAATTTGAACAAATATGATCACTTACAATAGGTAGGCTGTATGCATAACGATGTTGTGACCGTCCAGCCGTGCCTCTATCTACGTTAGG
>BOPP01000077.1:3752086-3776609 GCA_017312745.1 Gryllus bimaculatus | reverse complement strand
GTTCTCGAGTTATAAACTTGTCCCCGCGCTTTTCCTCCGCTTTTCCCTCCGCTTTTCCCCTTTGCTTTTCCCTCCGATTTTCACCCCTCCGCTTTTTCTCTTTGCTGTTCCCCTCCCCGATTTTCCCCACTCCGCTTTTCCCCTTCCCGCTTTTCCCCTCCGCTTTTCCCCTCCCGCTTTTTCCCCTCCGCTTTCCCCTCCGCTTTCCCCCCGCTTTTCCCCTCCGCTTTTCCCCTCCGCTTTCCCATCCGCTTTTCCCATCCGCTTTTCCCCCCGCTTTTCCCCTCCCTTTTCCCATCGCTTTTCGTCCCCGCCAGTTTTCACTCTTCTCCGGAATAACTCTCGAAAACGAACGCCGCAAGCAACTCGGAGTCATGAACTTTCTCTTCGCTTCCGCGTTCGCACCTCATGGGGTATCGAAACAGTTTTCGCCGTCCCCCCTCCACACGAGTGAAACCCGCACACTTCGCTTCAAACACAAACGCTTCTTTTCACCGATGTTTTAAGAACGCCAACGGACTGCCCATCGACTGCTCTGTTAGCCTTCGCGCCGACTCGAAATTCCATCGAATGATGCAGAAGCCATGGGGGCATAGATTTCCGTCGTGAGCGGATCCTGTTTAATCCGCCAGATGTAGCGGCGCCGTATATCCGCCAGCCAATCGATCATTCTGTCATGCTTGTATGAATTTGGCTCAACTCTGGCGGAAGTGTTTGTTATCGAACTGTACACTCCTCATGACGCAACATGACATTGTGGCTGTATACGATTTTCAAGCAAGTACCCTACTTCGTACATTGTTATAGTTAGTACTTAATAATCTCATTATATGAACAGATTTTATTATATATAGATATATATATATATATATATATATATATATATATATTTCCCATGCAGATATTTCTATTTAAATATACAGAGTGTATATACAGGCAATTTGAGTCGATTTTCCGACTTTGTTGGCTACGGTGTCCTCCATGCCTACACCTAGTTTAATTCCCATCCTTGAGGGGTAAGAACACATGTGGCCAACATGTATTCCCTTCACCGTAACTAGCAAACTCCGCCTGCCAGAGCTCTTCGTCACACAACTACAGAATCGGTTTCGATTTTAAAAGAAAGCTACAGCTCGAATTTTGCTTCATCCCGGAATCCAAACCGTAATCACACCATAGGAAGCGAGCTGCCCTTGAGACACCTGAGGGCTACGTAGTAGTCTTTTATTTATTTTTTTAACAAAAATTGTAATTTATAGGTGACGCCATTCCATATTATATTACTTTCAATACAATCAATTTCGCGCTGCTTTATGGACTGAGTGGAATTTCTAGTAAATGTATTCTATGCATCGTTTCTTTATTTACTAACTTTATTTGCATATTTATCCTTCTAAAAATTCAAACCTATGGGTCTATTACTTTCTTGCACTAACTTAAAGTTCGTTAACATAAAGATTTGTTGGAAATTATTTCAAATACGGCTCAATTTATTTAACTAATTGAGTGAATTCTGAATTTCCGGACGTTTTAAACATTCTTCAAAACTCTAGAATTCACTGTTGCAAATGGTCGCAGTTGTATTTAAGCTGAACATGAACATTTGAATGAAATCTTTAAAATAAAAATTTGTTTAATCGTAAAAATGAAAGCTTGGCAATCTGGGGGAGAAAAAGCTACATTTTAAAATAAGTTATATAATTCCCCGAAAAATAACATGAATATATTTTTTACTAAATGCTGTGTTTGGCGTGTTATTTCATTATAAAAGACACGTTCAAAAGATGATCTAAATGATAAAACTTGAAGTTGGTGCATGACACTTTCGATGCTAATGACCACAGAAGTTGACGCTCCCGAAAACACGAGATAATCAATCAATGAAAGTTGCTAAAAGAAGTTTTTAAAAACGTATATAGAAGTATTTATTTACCAAATCAGAACTATTACAATACATTACGACGTAAACGGCGGCATGGCTTGAGTCCATGAACGTTGCTCAAACCTTTGTGCCTACTTTCCTTACATTCGCTTTGCTTCATTTAATAGCATTCATTACATATCATTTATTAAAAAGACACAAACCTATTCACATCCATTTGCTTTTATTAGTCTATTAACCAATAATGATATTAAAGTAGCCATCTCAATTTATCAATATATTTTAACAAATTTATTTAACAATATGATATAACTTATCATGAAATGTGAATCAAAATACTGTGTATTGACACATATCAAAACAAAATAATTGTAAGGTAACATCAGATACATTCCACATTTACGATCAACACTTCTCTCTGCCAGTAGTTGATTGGTTCATGACTAGTGATTTCTGGCCCGTCAACAACCCTGAGCTCCCTACCGGTTTCCTGGCACGTGTGGTAGTGGGGAGAATCTAAGTGTGTGTGTGTGTGTGTGTGTGTGTGAAAAGGGGTACGATAGGACAAGGAATAGGAAGGAAAGATTGCGCGCGGTCCGTAGCCCGTTTGGTAGAATCCGTCTTACATTAACCGGAAAAGCAGGAAATACCGATCAGAGACCGGCGCAGAATTCTTCTCCCGAAACGACGAACCATCCTATCTCTCTGGCTACTATCGAAATGTAGCCATCTCGGGAGCCGAAACCTCAAGACCTTTGCCGCAGACCACTGCAACAGTGACATCAGTTGATCGCTGAGCCCTCTCCCGTGTTTATACAAAAACGCACAAATATTACACGTTTTTTGGATTATGTCGTGTTTGTTTTTTCTTGAATGGCGCGCTTCGCGCCCAGCCACTCCGTCCACTGTGGCGATGCGCCGCGGCGCGCGGGAGAGAGGAAAGCGCGCCGGCGCGGACGTCTTGCCGCCGAGCAGGTGCGCGGCGGCGGCGGCAGCGGCGCGGGCGCGGACGCCGCGGCGGCGGCGGCGGGTGGTGGGTGTGGGGCAACGCGAAGCGAGAGGGCCGGCCGGACCGCCGCGCGCCGCGCGCCGCCGCCGCCGCGCGCCCGCCGCGCCGCCTTCGCCGCCCGCAGTCGCCTTCCGCCGCGGACGCAGCGAGCGCCGGGCCCGCCGCCTCTACTTCGTGAGTACAGCGCGGCCCGCCGGCCTGCTGGCGAATCTGCGAGGGCGTAGGCACGCCAGTAACATCAATGTTTTTTATAAAATCCACGATGGATTTACATCGATTGTTTGAGACGTGTTTTTTTTAACATGGATGTTTTGTGTTTACCAAGTTTTCGGAGGTTGGATATTTGGTTTGATGAAAAGTACTCACAATAAACATCTGTAAATAATAATAATAATAATAATGTATCCATAAATTGAATGTTCTTGAGACCAATGTGATCATGGATCAACAATAATTAAAATCGAGTTTTCGCCTATAAATGAAGTCTATATAATTTTTGGATTATCCAACCACTTGCTTAAATGTCCTAATCATTTTTAAAGTGTATTGTCAGTTAAATCTCAATGAAAAGTTGATAAACGTAATCTCCGTCAAATTAAATCACCTTCCCTCATGTGAACATGAATGGTTACAAGTGCAATTTGAAAAACATGTGCTTAAAAGCATCGATGGTTTTAGAGCGATGTTTGTTTAACATCGATTATTTAATTTTGAACATCAATGTTTAGAACCATTTTCGTAACACATCGTTTCAAAGTGTCTGGAACGTTCAATATATATTTTTCTTCTTTTTGAGGAAGTTTTCGACATACCGGCATGTTTTAAAGGAATTAAGAATGTATTTTCTTGGAATCTGCTTGAAACGATCGGTTGAATTTTACCCCAAAATGTTTTCGACACACAAAGTACATTTGAAGTACCTAAGAATGGCTGTTTTTAATTTTTTGATAGAAGTTGCTCACTAATACAATAAGAAACTTATTATCCCAGACTTTTATCGCATTTGGTTTTTCCTACGTTACTGCTTTTCACCAAAAACCTGAGGAAACTGTGTATCGTTGGGGGAGACCTACTGCATTAGCAACGATGCATACCGCAAGAACCGAAACCGTATCCATGGTGTCTTTCCATATCTTACACATAGATTGAGTTGTTCGTTATATTTTATTACGAACGAAGATTTAGTTGTTGGATTGTTGTGAACTGCTTGAAGTGTTAGGTTCAAGAAGATCTCTTGGAAGGCAGAGAATGTTGTTCTCGTTTATTTTATTTCTCAACTCAGACATATCCAATAAAAGCAAGCATTGATGTAAGCATCTCTCGTATGTGTGTACGCATATCTGATCGACTGGAAGCAAAGACATATTCATTCAAATATAGCGACAACGGGCATATACACTTCTCTTCGTATTCAGGACTCACTACTTTAGTAAACGTGAAGAACGTAGTTTCAAAAAGTGCTGCAATAGACGCTGAAGAGTCTTTACATGTTCCCTGAAAATCCCTTTAAACATAAACCAAAAATGCTCACGAGAGTTGTTCGCGTTTATTGAAGAGAGAACATTCAGAATAATCTCAAATTGATGGAACATATTAGTAGCAGGTTCGATGTTGATTGTTTATTATGATTGAGACATAAGCCAGTACGATTTATTGACGATAAGAATTGAAGAACAGGACATGAATGTACAAATATAGTAATCTTAATAGCATCCAATTGGTATGTTCATTTATATTATTCCATTAATTCATTTATATTCTTCAATGAAATTACTTCATTCAACAACCTACGAAGGGGAAGTTTACTGTTCTTTTATAATTGTTTTATATGCGCGTGATAGGATCATTTCATGCTAATACGAATGTAGTTTCACTGTAATTGTTTTCTAATTTAGCCAATAATGTCTGGCGTGGAAACTATTCATAATAAAACCATTAGTTGAGAACATTCTCAGATTTTATTCCGTCCTCGTTATCAACATACACGTAAAGAATCCACGCTTCTAACACAATTTGCCCGATGAGATACAACAAGATCCAAAATTCATTTGCTGGAAAACAAAACAAGCCGGTAGTTAGTTTTTTTGAATGTAATGAACGGTCGTTGTACCGTTCATTATGGATGCGATGTTTAACGCATTCCGAATTCGTTTGTGTTCCGTTCACTTGGCGCCATTCGTTGCGCCGCGTTGTGGTCAGCCGCCGGTTCAGCTCTCTTGAGACATCGAAGCTCCCGTGAAAGCGTCGCGGGGTCTCCCGGCGGTTCGTCGGAAGCTGAATTCAAGTTTCGGAGCGCACGGTGAAAGACGGCGAGAGGAGTTGAGCGCTCACAGCAAGCGGGAAACTTCGGTCTAGCCAACTGGGCAGCTGTCTAGGAAAGGGATTCCCAATCACTTCTTCCATTACCGTTTTGCAACAATAGCTTCGTTCTACTTGCAGTTTTATACAGTATATAATATAACTCTGTTACATTTAATTGCACATAACTGACATAAAGAGAACAACTAGAAAATAATATGAAGGAACATTTTTAAGTAAGGTTTATGTTTCATTTTTGTACTATTATCAACTTTACGAATATAAACAAGTTTTCGGAAACCAAATTACATATTATAAATGCAAACGTTTGATGTGTGCATGATGATAATTGCACAAATGTTCGACTGGAAGAGCAGGGATTTCATGTCATGCGCATAAGCGCATTGAATGAAATTCCAAATGATGAGCGAATTTGTAACCTATTATTAGGGAACTGATATCTTTATGCCAAGAAACAATCCCTTTGTATTATTTTTTTAGACAATGAGATCATGGTCATAATTATAGCGAACAGTCGCCGGTGCGTTTTCAGCTGACGACCCGTTAATTATCATTGAACCCCTTCAAATATACATACATTATATATATATATATAATTATATATATATATATATATAATAATTATAATGTATGTATGTATGTATATCGATACCTAGGTAACCGAGTCGGAGTGCTCATATTGGGAACCCTTGGTCTATGGCCTCAACTCTGGTGGACGTTTCAGTCATGAAACGACATGTGGCGGTCACCTCTGAACGCAGAGCAACAATGTTCATTTTCATTTTCATGTTCATTTTTATAAAATATTTAAAAATAAATTACTAAATTGATTTTTTTCAAATTCAAGTGGAAAGCTTTTTTCGCTTTTGTTTTTGATGGTTTCTTATCGCTCTTGATTTCATTACTCACATATTGTGGTAACGTATGGGATCTTATTGGTTTATAACATAACCCTGAAATGTATTTTAGATTATTCACTATTTCCTAAAGCCAAAGTGCTTTATACAAACATAAAGTGAAAGTAAAGTTTTTTATTTTTCTAAACAACTAAAAATGATGCGCGATTGTATCAATTGCCAAGGGACCCTTTTGCGCGCAAGAGACAACGATCATTTATTTTTAACGATGAGTTCTGCTCGTCTTCTATCATTTCTTTCCCGTAACGCTTCTCCATGAGCAAAAATTGTGTGTTCACAACTTTACTACATCATAATCGCTTACATTTCTGTAGCAAGACAACGCAATTCACCCTTAACGTAGAGTTCAGTGTCATATGTTTGTTTGACACCGATGTAGGAAGGAAACCCTACTCTTTTGAAAATTGTGTGAGCCCACGTTTGCTACGTCTTTCCCACGACAGCGAATGTAGAGGGTAAAAGAAATAAAGAGAACTCTTGGTTGCGTAGCAGTCACTAGGAGACGGTAGAATCAACCGTCCCCTGCGTGCTTCGTCACCTTCAATAGAGAGCTCTTTCTACATTTACCTTACCGAGAAAGCAGGCTCCTGTGTTTCCTTTCCTTTCTTACTGAACATATTTTGAACACAAAGACGATTCATTTTTCAAAAACAACCTCCCTCCTCAAATCTAATTACCATTTCCGTCGTGTGGAACCAACAATATGAGTAAATGACTTGTAATACAAATGTGATTCAAACCTTCCATTGGAGTTACATTCTGATAATGCATTCTTCACGTAAAAGGTACCTTTTTTATTTAAGGTCGCATCAACTTCTATGTCATTCGCAACCACTATTGCTTGTAACGGTACGGTAATGGTGAGAATGACACGATATGATGATGGGGGGTGAAAGGACGAACACAATCAGAACCATGCCCGAGGCGGGACTCGAACCCGCGATCCTTCGGACCAAGATCGCCACGGCACTACTACCTTAGCGATCTCGGCCACCTGATCGGCAAAACGCGCGTATCTACAACGTGCGAATGCAGAATAAATGTGTGCATTGCCCACAACAGATTTTGGGAATCAGACGACAGAACCGCGAGTTTCTGTTAAACAGGTTAGTTCAGCTTTCATTACTTTCGATGACGTTTTCTTTCAGAATGAGGTAGTTAAGACGATGAGGTGCAGCGCACTTATGTCGAGGTAACGGCGCTCTGGACCCAGTGAACCTGACCCGCTCTCTGCTGCAATGCCACTCAGAGTAATCCAGGGTCTAATCAGACGTGTGGATATTCACACCTCTCACCGCTTGCATCAAAAGACCCGCAACGTTCTGTGCACACATGACGCGATATGGCTGAGCGTTGTCAAGCTTGTCCCTGTTAAACAGTCTGAAGGTTACTTTATAATATGAAACCGAGTGACCGAAACTTCTGAATTAAAATTTCTGAAACTTCCTTCGCGAACGAAGACGTGAAACTTATTGCGATATGTGGTTTAATCTATTTTCAAGAGAAGTTGCATGTTAATTTTGATAAATTGTTTGAGTTGATTTGAAGTAGACTTCCAAACGAAATCCTCATTATACTCGTACATACACGTTACTTTACATTTCATATAATATGTTAGATGACATTAAACAATTAAAATTGATACACAAGTTTAAATTAAAATATTTTTCTGATGCGTAACTGTTTCTGTACATTTCGAAACTGACCACCAAAAAGAAAAACAAATTTATTTTAACACCGACATTTAATAAATTAGTTCAGTTTCTAGCATATAATTTTAAAAAGACTAAAAATCAAAGTAAAAGTAATGTCCTTTAGCTTCTAGGGCAGTGACCCCATCTCAATCAGGTTTCTTATACAGTTTCCCTTACCTATTGAGCAACTCACAAGTAGCTTTACTACACGCATGTTTTGTTGAGCTCTCCTTTTGCTAGTTATGATAGGAGTAGAGGCAGGGAGGAGCAAGGATTGCTATTTTGCTAATAATAATAATAATAATAATAATAATAATAATAATATACATGAAATTTTATAGTATTTCTAACACCGTTTAGCAATTCAAATATGATTTTTATTAAGCCAAAATTTATAGTTATCAAATATTGTTAATCACGTTTTGTTGGTACGTTTTACATCATACAACTATGTGTAGTAAAAGGGTGGGGAAAATTCTGGAGATCAAGAAAACGTTCGCAAATTCTACTTCTCCCCGAATGTAATATACAGTATCTAATGTTTTTTGATGATTATAAATCAACTCAAAAGAATCAAATCAATTCCAGTTCTTTCGACACACTTTGCAACCGCTTCAAATTTGACACCTTGGTCTCCACATCATGATCACCATCTTTGTCAGCGCCATCACCAGCGTCATAATTATTAGTCTTATTCAATTCTTCCGGATGTTTGCCTCCCCCGCTGGCAAATGCAAGTTACGAGGGGGAGGTACGGGGCGCACTCTGCGAGCGTCCGAGTCCTAATTAGCAGAGACGAATGTAAGAAAGGGGAAGTTCTTGGGCCTTGTCCCATTCGAATGGGGTGCGTTAAGGCATTCGACTAAAAGTGTCCAGGAAACCTATGGAGTACAGGCCAGAGCCGTCCACCAACGAATATTTAACTACAGTATATCAGAAGGCATCACAAACTCGCAACACATCAAAAGTCTAGAACCGTCAAGATCTCTTCAACATGGTCAACTCAATAGTCTATGATTTGTGATCTTACAGGACGTACTCTGCGAGTGTCCCATTCCTAATTAGCAGAGACGCATGTAAGAAAGGAGAAAATTGCTGTCCTAGGCTCGTTTGAATGGGGCGCGTTAAGGCATTCGACAAGACATGTTCAGGAAATCTTCGGAACTCACTGACCAGAGCAGTGTACCAACGAATATTTAACAACCGTATATCATCAGGCGTCACAAACTCAAATTTCTAGCACCGACGCGGCCTTTTCAACATGGTCAACTCAATAGTCTATGATATGTTTCAACCATTCGAACGATGTAGGTTGCATTTACTTGTAAACAAACACGAATAGACGTAGAGAGGGACTCATACACCGTACACAAACAGCAGCTACTTGTCAACGGAGAAGAGGTTCGTAGCTATTTAGCGCGACCTACTCGCAGGGGCGCCCAGAGAAAACAAGGGGCCTGTGGCAGTTAATCATCGGGGGCCTCTTATTTCATACACAAAATTCCCTCCTCCCCGTATTAATAAACAGAGTTAATTTCTTCATCAGAATTTGGTTTAGAGATAAATATATTTTTCATTTCTTTTGAATTGGAAAAAACATCGGGGTCCCAATGAAGTGAGGTGGAGCATCGCTTACTAGGCTGGGGGCGTCGTGGGGATAAGGCGGGGGCGGTGCGCGTGCGTGGGGTGAAGACGGGGGCGGGGCGAGGCTTAATGGGGAGAGGGGTGGGCGATCGTGGGGACGAAGTAGAGGGTGGGACTCGGGCGTGACGTAGGCGGGGGAGGAGCGGGGCTAGTAGGTGGAGGCGTCGCGGGGACGAGGCGGAAGCGTTGCGGCGTGCATGGGTGAAGCGGGAGCGGGGCGGGGAAAGTCGCAGGTGAGGCGGGGCGGGCGGAGTGAGTACTTTGTTGGAAATGGGGTGGTGGCGTTACGGGAATGAGGCGGGGGACAGGTCGCGAACGAGGCTAGACGGAGGCTGGCAAGGACGCCAAGCACGTGGTGAGGCGGAGGCGGAGTTAGGGCCTGGAGCGGGCACAGGGCGGGGCCGGGAAAGTCGCAGGGGCAAGGGTGAGGCGCGAAGAGGCGAGGCTTTGCGGGGTTCGAGATGGCGCCCTGGGGACGAGGCGGGGGCATGGCGCGAGCGTGGGTAGGCAGGGCGTAGGGGAATGGAGGCGTGGGCGGGGCGTGGTGGGGGTTGGGAAGTTGGGTTCTGAGGATGAGGCGAAGACGGAGTGCGGGCGTGGGGCGGCTGGGGTGTGGCGGGGGAGAGCGCGGGGCGAGGCGGCGGCTCGAGGTTACACCCACGCGTGTCGCCGCGTCACAAAGCGCCGCGAACGGTGACGAGGCCTTTCTCTAGGCTGAGTGCGTGTGATGTAATGGGTCGCGACGTAACGCACGCAGACATGCCGAGAGTAAACGGCGGGCTCATGTCATCGGGAATGTTGCGTCATGCGGGTAACGGCTCTCATCAAAACAAAGACCATCTTCGCGACAAACTTGCACTTTTGCTTTGCAAACAAAACGCAACATTGTGGATGCTAACTGACTCGTCAGTATTTTTCGGAATGCAAACTAATGCTATCAACATTTTTCGTTTCTGTTGATCCTGCGTGGGAACATACACTTGCATGTTCACGCATGAAGAAGCATTAAAACCTGAAAGTTAAATGTTGTATTCATGATGACGTGCAGATTAAATTTATGTGCAGTTGAATCACACGATGTCTGGGGGAACGAGATGGGTTGAAATATAAATACTGGTAGTACTGTTTCGTAATTACTGGTAAAACCGTTTCTACCTTGCTATCTATACCCTTTTTTCATTCTCCTAAAGGCATTTTTGAAATTAAACGCACAAATTAGCATTTTGCAACCACATTATCAAATGTGTTACAATTATCAATTGTATTATACATTGTAGAGGCTACTTAGTGTTATATGCAAAAACTCCACTTTCCATAACGGAAGGTCAAAATCGACGGGATATAGGGGAGACTTGTTCGATGTTTTCATATGGTCTTGATGTAAGGTGAGTGTTTCATGGAGCCATGTCAAAGCATACGAATTGAGATACGTATTTCGTTCTTGAAAATACCCCTGTATGTTACACGGTTCACATATCTTCATTTTATACCCGCTCATCACTACTCACGCACGTGAATGATACAAATAACACCATTTTCAACGCTCTGTTTCGCTTTCGACTTCGTAGACTTTCACAGCGTACAACCGGCCCAAAGTATCCAACAGGCGTCGGATATTTACGATCAGTAGTGCACCTCCACCACTAAGTTCCAGATTGAAACGCTACTCTTTCTCAAAGACGTAAAAATTACTTTCTCTGCGACCAGGAATGCTATGTAATCTAGTATCCTTAGTCTCTGTGTCGACTCTCTCTCCTGAGTAAGAGAGATTGAATAAACGTGTAAACGACGCCTCTGCCATCGGGTAAAAGTGTTTGACTTTCTTACCCGGAATAACATTCTTGGACATTTGTTTGTTGCCTCATATATTCATTTAACATACACACGAAACAAAAAAAGATATGTATACATTTTGCAAGATTTAGACATTTCTAAAATTCATCACGCAATTTTGATAGTAAAATTTGTTCTTGTTATTGAAACTAAACTGTTTGTTAATACTAAATATGTAACAACGATCAATAAATAAAAATTAATTTCATTCAAAAAATTCATTGAAAACATAAATCACAAAAACTACAAAATTAAAACAAGATTATTCGTTATATACACATAAAGAGGCGGAAAATAACTTTCAGCCAGTCTCAAACACATTCCTTAAGCATGCAAGGAAAAAATGCAGAAAATATACAATTTCACGCCAAACTTTCTAACCGAGGAAATCGGCATGTACCACGTCGGAATGGCAAACGAAAGTGCTTGCCGCTAACGCATGGAGTGGACATTGCGACAAACGTTTTTTTCAATAGCTCGGCACTGGCTTTACACTTGTATAACTTCTTTGCTACCTTGACATTGCTTTGGCAAACCCAAACCAGTTCGTACGTTCCCGCGCCTGGAGGTCAGTAGCATTGGTAAGAGTATGCCGCTAGAGGCGCTCCAGAGTCAGTCGACCTTAAAAAAAAGCTGTGATTACGGTTGCCATACGTCCCGAAAAAGCGAGATATGTCCTGAATGAATATCGACTGGCTGATTGATTGTTAGTTATTACGGTTATTGAACGGGTAAAGTCATTTATCCCGTAAGTGTAGTGTATGTTTTTTTCTCGGGAGATGGCGTCGATCTTCCCTCTCTGGATGGCAGGGGGGGACTGACGTCGGCTGGTGGGGTTTTCCCCTACCGGGTATCTCCAACTAGTGGTTCACCGCCCCAGTCAGGAGAAGCTCTGAGCTCCCGATCGGTCTCCCGGCATGTGTGGTAGTGTAGTGCGTGTTAGTGCAAGTGTGTGTAATGGGTGAGGTAGGACAAGAGAGGGAAAGAAAAGATCAAGCGCGGTCCATAGCACGTCTGTCAGGGTACTTCTCCGGCATTCGCCTGGTGTTGAGTGGAGAAACCACGGAGAACTACCAATCAGAGCAGCCGGCCGCTAGAATGATCCTCGAGACAGCAGCTGAATTTGACCTAGCCATCGAAAATTCTGCCACCGTAGGGACTCGAACCTAGGCACTCAGAGGCACTGCAGAGATGTCAGTGGATGCCCTGAGCCACCTCTCCTGGTTTGAATATCGACATGTATCCTGCTGTCCTGCCAGATTGTTTTTTTTTTCTGCCAAATGTCCTGATTTTTATATTGTTAAAATGCCACACAGTCCCACAAAAAAACGTGTTTTGGAACAACTAGTGAACCACATCACAGAACTACGCGCTACATATGAGAACGCAAGCGGCTAAATCCTTTGTTAAGCAAATTGTGTTATTTTTATTGTTTTATGGGGCAATCTGAGAGCTAAAAATATATAAAGATAGGTAGTCTGTGTTCTGAATCGAAGTGTATCTGTCTCTCTCTTAATATGTTAGCGCAAGAAAATCTGGAATGCAGAAGTCAAAAGGGCTCATTGAATAACAATGTTTTAATATAGACCAAAGTCATGCTTTATTTAATATTTTATTTAAATTTCCTGAAACACTTCATATTTTTCTCGTGGAGAAATGAGGAAATGACTTGGATAACCTGTAAACGTCAGGGGAAATTCGTTCTAAAAATTAGTGGTCACCCTGTTCTTCTTGAAGTGTGCAATGAAATGTATCTTGATCTATTATTTAGTTGTTAATTTGATATACTATTACTCGACATACCACTTACTTGATATACTATTTGCATGTATAAAAAGAAAAGAAAATATGATCTGAAATATATTTCGGATGTCCTAATTTCATTGTTACCCTTATGGCAACCCTAGCTGTGATGGTGTGCATGTGTGTGTGTGTGTGTGTGTGTGTGAATAAGCTGAAGAATGAAACCAGTTGGAACTTGAAAGAATGTAGGGCAAATGAAGCAGCTGCGAGTCATGTGATGTGTATATGTTACAAACGTTCACAGATCGAAGAAAGCCCTGAATTAGGGTCGGGATAAGAATTTCGAGTACTGAGAGAACATTTCTTACCTCCGTAACCTGAATAGGAAAGACACTGTTTTTGAATATACCGTGCATACCTATTATATTCCAGATTAGATTGCGTGTGTAGTACCACCTCCTCAATTGATGCTCAACGGAACTATTGGGCCTACTTGTTTATTAAGTGTGCCGACGGCATATTAAAGACATATGATTGTATACATCAGGTCTCTACCACTTAGCATATAGATTCTCACAGCCCAGGTGTGACTGTAAACAGAGTACGAAGTAATATCACAAAAAATAAGAAAAGTTTTGAAACACACGTCCAAACACATAGTTCACGACACCCGGACGTTGCTGTTATTATTATTATTATTATTATTATTATTATTATTATTATTATTATTATTATTATTATTATTATTATTATTATTATTGTTGTTGTTGTTGTTGTTATTATTATTATTATTATTATTATTATTGTTGTTGTTGTTGTTGTTGTCATTATAATTAACTAGTGGCTTGCAGCAACAAACAAATTGCTGAACAAAACCGCCCAAAACGTAAATGGCACAATCATGAAGTCAAGAAAACAAATAAAATACTCTCGTATAAAATGGCAATAAACTTAATATTTTAACAGAAACTGTCTTCAAGAATACTGTAGTGACATACTTAAGTATAATATTAAACAATATTCGAGTTCTTCAAGTACCAAGAATATAAAAATGTGTGTTTCACTGCATGTTCCACAACGCAATACGTGAACAGGAAATATTTAATGGGAGGCGACCTCTTCCTTGGAGCATTGCTGTTGCATGACTTCAGCTGTGTTGTAAGCAGTGATGCACTCAATATGAGTGTTCAGTCGGTGCGCAATGTGTGAGAATAGGTGGTGTTATGTATATAATATGCACGTTACCAGACACTTTTGAAAATTGTACAGTATCCCGTTGAAAAAGCATCAATTGGGCTGTAGGGCGTTAATACTTGAGATATCTGAAACTTAAAGTAGAAGTAGTATGTTAGATGCCAGATAAACACAAGATAGAATCAACCTCTAAGAATCACAAGCGCGGACGCTAAAAATAGAACGTTTTCGCAGTCTTCCTGGGAATTCTACTATCCGTAAAATCAACTCGGGTTCACTACTACACAATCCTTTACTACAAAACGAGATCAATAACGTGGGTTGGTAAGTCTGACAAGGGGAAAGAAAAAGGAGGCTAATAGTGGAGAGTCAGTGACAACACTTATCTGTTTAGTGTCTTTGACTTGGAGAGTCTAAGGATTAAGACCAAACAACAGGTCCCATAAGGAGGCCGGTCCCATAAGGAGACAGGTTCCATAAGGTGACAGGTCCCATTAGGAGGCCGGTCCCATAAGGAGACAGGTCCCATAAGGAGGCCGGTTCCATTAGGAGACAGGTCCCATAAGGTGACAGGTCCCATAAGGTGACAGGTCTCATAAGGTGACAGGTCCCATAAGATGACAGGTCCCATATGATGACAGGTCCCATAAGGAGACAGGTCCCATAAGGAGGCCGGTCCCATAAGGAGACTGGTCCCATAAGGAGACAGGTCCCATTAGGAGGCCGTAGTGTTCAAGTCCCGGCGGTTGATTTTCGACACTAGCTACAAATCATAACTAGGTCCAATTCAAACACTGCCAGGATGAGAATAATACTAGAGCCCGGCTACTCGAACTGAAAGTTTTATATGGTTTCTCCGATCTATACGATACGCAAAACCAATTTATAACATACGTATAACAAACGGGCAACGGACCGCGCGCGATCTTTCCTACTTCTTCTTTGTCCAATCCTCTCTCTTGCATACACTTACATTCACAACGCTACCACACGTGCCGAACGGCCAGTCGGGAGCTTAGAGGTCGTCCCGGGTGGGGTGATACCTGAAGAGGGGAATATCTCGCAAGCCGACGTGTGCGCCAAAGCCGGATCTCACGTTTCTATGGGGGAAGAACATCGCCTCCTCCCGGGACACAACATGCACTACCCTTTCGGGAATACCGACATAAATAGTCCATGAGACCGAAAGTAATGATTACTCGCTCACACTATTCGGAAACCCAGAGCTTCGTAGCTGGCTTCGTAGTTCAAAACGAGCTTCTAATTGTTTTAAATTGTTTGTACATATCTAAATTCATTTGGATACGTGAATACTACTAGGAAAACTATTTTCTTGCAGACTTACTTTTCGCATGTTTTCGCAGGATTTTGTTTTTAAACTTCAATAACGCTGGAAATGCTTTCCTGCAGCGTGTATTCTATTCGGCTTTTGTTTTAAGTAGTCCATGATTCGCTTCGATACTGTAATCCAATTGGGACTGGGTAATATGAATATTCCGAAAGATGTATACATAGGGTGTGATAAATTGTTAGTAGTAGCAAACCCCTTATACCTGAAAAGGCACGGTCGGCTCTGAGGCTGCCTCCACAAGCACTTTCAAAATTTAAAAAAAATGCATTAATTGTTACGAATACTCTCGAAGGCCGGCGATGTCTGTTGGAAAATGAACTCGTACAATATTGAATAAATATCCAAACTTATCGCAGGATAGCAGCAAACAAACAGGACAATATTAGGAGAAAAAAATGTTTGTTGCAGGTTTGATCAGAATATCGTAAAAATGGAGGTACAAAAATATTTGAAATTCAATAATTTGTAAATAGATATCAGTTGAATGTAGAAAAATTTAAGTTGTATCAATAGTTAACGGAGCTTTGAGATTTGTTCCGCGAAATTTATTGATTTTTTAAAATGTTTTTGTTATTTCTTGCCCTGTGGCGCTCAGCGCCCATGTACGATGTATTGGTTGATTGTCATACAGTATGTTTACATTATTATTATTGTGGTTATTTTATTTCAGGAACACATTACATTATACAAAAATGCGTATCCTGTCTTATACGCTTAAATGTGTCAAAAAATTCACAGGGCATTTTTTTTTCAAATGTTTCCGATGATAGTTCTGTTTTCCGAGTTGTAAATGACTAGCTGGCAATATTAGAGAAATTTTGATAAATTTGCCTTTTTGAAAGTATGTTGTAACCTACAGTAGATTTGATATTTCGCCTTAGTCGTGATTTAGATTGTTAATAATAGTAATAATAATAATAATAATAATAATAATAATAATAATAAAAAGAAGAAGAAGAAGAAGAAGAAGAAGAAGAAGAACAGTGCCAATCAGATGGCTAAGGAGATCGCTAAGGCAGCCGTACGGTCTCGGACGAGAATTTCGGGGGTTTCGAGTCCCGCCTCGGGCGTGGGTGTGTTTATGTGTGTTGTCCTTTCACCCCCTGACTATCATTAACATTTCATCTTCCATTCCCCCAGGGCAAACAACCCTGGAGGATGAAAGTCAGATCTAGCTAAATACTGATCCCATGATAAAATTGCATGCACCTGCCAACCGAGATAATGTTACTGAGCCCCGGTAAATGCAGGGTTCAAATCGGCCTATTCGCGAGAAAAATTATAATAATAATAATAATAAAAATAATAATAATAATTATTACTATTATTATTAAATATTTATATTAAATTTACATTATATACAATTTGTCAGAAATGTTTGAAACAAAGTCTAGTTATGTTGAACATGTTTTCGAAACAGAAAGGTAGCCTTTCTACGATCATATTTATCTCCGTCGCGATATCTTTAACTTGCTCGATGCAAATGCGCCAACTTTACCTTTCGCACCGGTCGCCGCGACATGAAGGCTTGGGACGGCTCCACTTAACATCGAAACTACCGGTTCTGTATACTAGACTCCCGTTCAAACATTTCTGACAAATTTTATGAATAAATAATAATAATAATAATAATAATAATAATAATTAATAATTATTATTATTATTGTTATTATTATTATTTATTATTATTATAATTTGCCCTCAGCGCGAACTAGGCCGATTTGAACTCTGCAATTTACCCCGGCGGCTCAAGTAACGATTTATTCGGTTGGCAGGTGCATGCAATTTTAATCATGGGATCAGTATTTAGCTAGATCGGACTTCATCCTCCAGGGTTGTTTGCCCTGGGCGGAATGCGAAGATGAAATGTTATGATAGTCAGGGGTGAAAAGGACACACACACATTAAACACACCCACGCCCGAGGCGGGACTCGAAACCCCCGAAATTCTGGTCCAGAGACCGTTACGCGCTGTCTTTGCGATCTCGTACTACTGCCTTAGCGAATCTCCTTAGCCATCTGATTGGCACTTGTTCTTTCTTCTTCTTCTTCTTTCTTACTTCTTCTTCTTACTCTTCTTTCTTCTTCTTCTTCTTCTTTCTTATATTATTATTATTATTATTATTTATTATTATTATTATTATTATTATTATTTATTAACAATTCTAAATCACGAGTAGGCGAAATATCAATCTACTTTTAGGTTTACCAACATACTTTCCAAAAAGGCAAATTTATCAAAATTTCTCTAATATTGCCAGCTAGTCCATTACAACCCTTCGGAAAAAACAGAAACTATTCACGGGGAAAACATTTTTGAAAAAAAAATCCCTCGTGAATTTTGTGACACATTTAAGGCGTAAAGACAGGATACAGCATTTTTGTATAATGTGAATTGTGTTCCTGAATAAAATAACCACAATAATTAATAATGTAAACATACTGTATGACAATCAACCCAATACATCGACATGGGGGCGCTGAGCGCCCACAGGGCAAGAAATAACAAAACATTTTAAAAAAATCAATAAATTTCGCGGAAAACAAATCTTCAAAGGCCTCCCGTTAACTATTGATACAACTTAAATTTTTCTACATTCAACTGATATCTATTGACAAATTATTGCAATTTTCAAATATTTTTGTACCTCCATTTTTACGATATTCTTGATCAAACCTGCAACAAAACATTTTTTTCTCCTAATTATTGTCCTGTTTGTTTGCTTGCTATCCTGCCGATAAAGTTTGGATATTTATTCAATATTGCTACGAGTTTATAATCCAACAGAACATTCGCCGGCCTTCGGGAGTATTCGTAAACAATTAATGCATTTTTTGTTGTTGAAATTTGGAGAGAAGTGCTTGTGGAAGCAGTCTTCAGAGCCGACCGTGCCTGTCAGGTATTAAGGACTTGCTACTACTAACAATTTATCACCACCCCTAGTATACATTCTTTTCGGAATATTATATTAACCCTAGTACCAATTGGATTACAGTATCGAGCGAATCATGGACTACTTAAAACAAAGCCGAATAGAATACACGCTGCAAAAGGAAGCATTTCCAGCGTTATTAAGTTTAAAAAAACAAAAATCCTGCGAAAACATGCGAAAAGTAAGTCTGCAAGAAATAGTTTTCTAGTAGTATTCACGTATCCAAATGAATTTAGATATGTACAAACAAATATTAAAACCAATTAGAGCTCTTTTGAAACACGAAGCCAGCTACGAAGCTCTGGGTTTCGAATAGTGTGAGCCGGGTAATCATTACTTTCGGGGTCTCATGACTATTTATGCGGTATTCCCGAAAGGGTAGTGCATGTTGTGTCCCGGGAGAGGCGATGTTCTTCCCCCATAGAAACGGTTGAGATCCGGCGTTATGGCGCACACGTCGGCTTGCGAGATATTTTCCCCTCTTCAGGTATCACCCCACCCGGGACGAACCTCTAAGCTCCCGTCTGGGCCGTTCGGCACGTGTGGTAGCGTTAGGTTGTGAATGGTAAGTTATGCAAGAGAGAGGATTGGACAAAGAAGAAGTAGGAAAGATCGCGCGCGGTCCGTTGCCCGTTTGTTATACGTATGTTATAAATTGGTTTTGGCGTATCGTAATATAGATCGAGAAACCAGATAAAACTTTCAGTTCGAGTAGCCGCTCTGTATTATTCTCATCCTTGGCAGTGTTTGAATTGGACCTAGTATGTGATTTGTAGCTAGTGTCGAAAATCAACCGCCCGGGACTTGAACACTACGGCCTCCTAATGGGACCGTGTCTCCTTATGGGACCAGTCTCCTTATGGGACCGGGCCTCCCTTATGGGAACCTGTCTCCTTTATGGGACCGGCCTCCTAATAGGGACTGTCACCTTATGGGACCTGTCTCCCCTTATGGACCTGTCTGCTTATGGGACAGGCCTTCTTAATGGGACCTGCTTCTCCTTATGGCGACCTGTCACCTTATGAGACCTGTCTGCGTGATGGGACCGGCCTCCTAATAGGAGTGTCCACGCTTATGGGACCTGTCTTCCTTATGGACCTGTCTGCTTTATGGGACAGGGCCTTCTAATGGGACCTGTCTTCATCTTAATGGGGACCTGTCACCTTATGAGACCTGGCTGCTTATGGGACCGGCCTGCCTAATAGGAGCTGTCACCTTATGGGACCTGTCTCCTGATGGGACCTGTCTGGCTTATGGGACAGGCCTTCTAATGCGGACCTGTCTCCTTAGGGCCTGTCACCCTTATTGAGACCTGTCTGCTTATGGGCCGGCCTCCCTAACTGGGACCTGTCTCCTTATGGGACCTGTCTCCTTATGGGGACCTGTCTCCTTATGGGACCTGTCTTGCTTATGGACAGCCTCCTTAATGGGACCTGTCTCCTTTGGGACCTGTCTTGCTTATGGACCGGCCTTCCTAATGGGACCCTGTCTCCGTATGGGGACCTTGTCTCCTTATGGGGCGACCTGTCTCTGCGTATGGGACAGGCCTTCTAAATGGGACCTGTCTCCTTATGGGGACCCTGTTCACTTATTGCAAGAACTGTCTGCTTATGGGACAGGCCTTCTAATGGGACCTGTCTCCTTATGGGACCGGCCTCCTATTGGGACTGTCTCCTTATGAACCTGTCTGTTTTACTTATTGGGACAGGCCTTCCTGAAATGACCTGTCTCCTTATGGGACCTGTCACCTTATGAGACCTGTCTGGTTATGGGACAGGCCTTCTAATGGGACCTGTCTTCCTTTATGGGACCGGGGCCCCCTTTTTCCTTTAAAAAAATGGGGGGAAAAACCCTGGGGTCCTTTTTCCCTTATGGGACCTGTCACCTTATGAGACCTGTCTGCTGATGGGACCGGCCTTCTAATGGGACCTCTGTCTCCTTATGGGACCGGCTTCCAATGGGACCCTGTCACCTTATGGGACCTGGTCATCTTATGGCACCTGTCACCTTATGGGACCTGTCATCCTATGGGGAACGGGCCCTTCTTATGGGAAGCCTGTCACCTTATGGACCTTGTCATCATATGGGACCTGTCATCTTATTGGCGGACGTCACTTATGAGACTGTTCACCTAGGGACCTGTCACCTTTATGGGACCTGTCTCCTAATTGGAACCATGCCTCCTTATGGACCTGTCAGTCCTTACTGGACCAGGCCTCCTAATGGGACCTGTCACCTTATGGAACTGTCTCCTTATGGGACCGGACCCTCCTTATGGGACCTGTTGTTTTGGTCTTAATCCTTAGACTCTCCAAGTCAAAGACCTAAACAGATAAGTGTTGTCACTGACTCTCCACTATTAGCCGCCTTTTCTTTCCCCCTTGTCAGACTTTACCAACGCCACGTTTATTGATCTCGTTTGTAGTAAAGGATTGTGTAGTAGTGAAACAGAGTTTTGATTTACGGATAGCTAGAATTCCCAGGAAAGACTCGAAAACGCGTGTCTATTTTAGCGTCGCGGTCTTGTGATTCTTAGAGCTGTTTGAGTCTATCTTTGTGTTATCTGCATCTAACATACTACTTCTACTTTAAGTTTCAGATACTCAAGTATTAAAACGCCCTACAAGCCCAATTGATGCTTTATTCAACGGGGATACTGTTACAATTTTCAAAAGTGTCTGCGTAACGTGCATATTAGATACATACACCCACCTATTCTTCACACCATTGCGCACCGACTGAACACTCATATTTGAGATGCATCACTGCTACAACACAGCTGAAGTCATGCAACAGCAATGCTCCAAGGAAGAGGTCGCCTTCCCATTAAATATTTCCTGTTCACGTATTGCGTTGTGGAACATTGCAGTGAAACACACATTTTTAATTCTTGGTACTTGAAGAAACTCGAATATTGTTTAATATTATATTAAGTATGTCACTACCAGTATTCTTCAAGACAGTTTCTTTAAAATATTAAGTTTATTGCCCATTTTATACGAGAGTATTTTATTTGTTTGCTTGACTTCATGATTGCTGCCATTTACCGTTTTTGGGGCGGTTTGATTCAGCAATTTGTGTTGCGCAAGCCGACGATTAAATAATTGACAACAAACAACAACAACAACAATAATAATAATAAATTAATAATAATAATAAACAACAACAACAACAACAATAATAATAATAATAATAATAATAATAATAATAAAATAATATAATAATAATAATAATAATTAATAATAATAATTGATAACGCAACGTCCGGGATGTCGTTGAACTATGTGTTTGGACCGTGTGTTTCAAAACTTTTCTTATGTTTTTGTGATATTACGTCGTACTCTGTTTAACATCACACCTGGGCTGTGAGAATCTATATGCTAAGTGGTAGAGACCTGGATGTATACAATCAATATGTCTTTAATATTGCCGTCGCCACAACTAATAAACAAAGTAGGCCCAATAGTTCCGTTGAGCATCAATGAGGAGTTGGACTACACACGCAATCTAATCTGGAATATAATAGGTATGCACGGTATATTCAAAAACAGTGCTTTCCTATTCAGGTTACGGAGGTAAGGAAATGTTCTCCAGTACTCGAAATTCTTATCCCGACCCTAATTCAGGGCTTCTTCGATCGTTTTGTGAACGTTGTAACATATACACATCAGCATGACCGCAGCTGGCTCATTGCCCTACATTCTTTCAAGTTCCAACTGGTTTCATTCTTCAGCTTATTCACACACACACACACACACACACAACATGCACACTCATCCACAGCTAGGGTTGCCATAAGGGTAACAATGAAATTTAGGACATCCCGAAATTATATTTCAGATCATATTTTTCTTTTCTTTTTATTACATGCAAAATAGTATATCAAGTAAGTGGTATGCGGTAATAGTATATCAAATTAACAACTAAATAATAGATCAAGATACATTTCATTGCACACTTTCAAGAAGTAACAGGGTGACCACGAATTTAGAACGAATTTCCCCTGACGTTTACAGGTTATCCAATCATTTCCTCATTTCGGCCACGAAGAAAAATATAAGGTTTCAGGAAATTTGAAATAAAATATTTAAATAAAGCATTGACTTTTGGTCTATATTAAAACATTGTTATTCAAATGAGCCCTTTTGACTTCTGAATTTCCAGATTTTCTTGCGCTAACATATAAGAGAGAGATAGATACACTTCGATTCAGAACACCAGACTACCATCTTTATATATTTTTAGCTCTCAGATTGCCCCATTAAAACAATAAAAATAACACCAATTTGCTTAACAAAGGATTTAGCCGCCTTGCGTTCTCATATTGCTAGCGCGTAGTTCTGTGATGTGGTTCACTAGTTGTTCTCCAAAAACACGTTTTTTGTGGACTGTTGTGGCATTTTTAACAATATAAAAAATCAGGACATTTGGCAGAAAAAAAAAAAACAATCTAGCAGGACAGCAGGATGAACAGTCGATATTCAAAAACCAGGAGAGTGGCTCAGGGCATCCACTGACATCGTCTTGCAGTGCCTCTGAGTGCCTAGGTGCGAGTCCTACGGTGCAGAATTTTCGATGGCTAGGTCAAATTCAAGGCTGCTGTCTCGAGGGATTCATTCTAGCGGGCCGGCTGCTCTGATTGTTAGTTCTTCCGTTGGTTTCTCCACTCAACACCAGGCGAAATGCCCCCGGAGAAGTACCCTGGACAGACGTGTGCTCTATGGACCGCGCTTGGATCTTTTCTTTCCCTCTCTTAGTTCCTACCTCACCCATTACACACACTTGGCACTAACACGCACTACACTACACACATGCCGGAGACCGATCGGGAGCGCAGAGCTTCTCCTGACTGGGGCAGGTGAAACCACTAGTGCGGGGAGATACCCGCGTAGGGGGAACCCCCACCCAGCGCGACGTTCCAGTCCCCCCCTGCCATCCAGAGAGGCGAAAGATCGACGCCATTCTCCCGAGAAAAAAAACATTACACTACACTTACGGGATAAATTGACTTTTACGTTCCAATAACCTGTAATAACTAACAATCAATCAGCCCAGTCGACTATTCATTTCAGGGACATATCTCGCTTTGTCCGGGACGTTATTGGCAACCGTAATCACAGGCCTTTTTTTTAAGGTTCGACTGACTCTGGAGCGCCTCTAGCGGCATACTCTTACCAATGCTACTGACCTCCAGGCGCCGGAACGTACGAAACTGGTATTTTGCGTTTTGGCCAAAGCAATGTCAAGTAGCAAAGAAAGTTATACAGTGTTAAAGCCAGTGCCGAGCTATTGAAAAAAAGCGTTTGTCGCAATGTCCACTCCATCGCGTAAGCGGCAAGCCACTTTCGTTTTCCATTCCGGACGTGTACATGCCGATTTCCTCGGTTAGAAGTTTGGCGTGAAATTGTATATTTTTCTGCATTTTTTCCTTGCATGCTTAAGGAATGTGTTTGAAGGACTG
Source organism: Gryllus bimaculatus (assembly GCA_017312745.1). Classification (NCBI taxonomy): domain Eukaryota; kingdom Metazoa; phylum Arthropoda; class Insecta; order Orthoptera; family Gryllidae; genus Gryllus; species Gryllus bimaculatus. The sequence goes on along the minus strand of BOPP01000077.1, from coordinate 3,752,629 downwards.
GCCTGAAAAGTTATTTCCGCCTCTTTATGTGTATATAACGAATAATTCTGTTTTAATTTTGTAGTTTTGTTTGATTTAGGTTTTGCAATGAATTTTTTTGAATGAAATTAATTTTTATTTTATTGATCGTTGATTACATATTTAGTATAACAAAACAGTTTAGTTTCAATAACAAGGAAACCAAAAAAAAATTTTTACTATCAAAAATTGCGTGATGGAAATTTAGAAATGTCTCAAAATTCTTGCAAAATGTAATACCATTATCTTTTTTTTTGTTTTCGATGTGTATTGTTAAATGAATATATGAAGGCAAACAAAAACAAAAAAAAATGTCCGAAAGAAATGTTTATTTCCCGGGTTAAAGGAAAAGTGCAAAACACCTTTTTTACCGATGGCAGAGCGTCGTTTTACCACGTTTATTCAATCTCTCTTACTCAAGGGAGAGAGAGTCGACACAGAGGACTAAGGATACTAGATTACATAGCATTCCGGTCGCAGAGAAGAAGTAATTTTTACGTCTTGGAGAAAAGTAATCTCTCTCTG
>BOPP01000077.1:3737483-3752061 GCA_017312745.1 Gryllus bimaculatus | reverse complement strand
GTCTAGTTATGTTGAACATGTTTTCGAAACAGAAAGGTAGCCTTTCTACGATCATATTTTTCTCCGTCGCGATATCTTTAACTTGCTCGATGCAAATGCACCAACTTTATCTTTCGCACCGGTCGCCGCGACATGAAGGCTTGGGACGGCTCCACTTAACATCGAAGCTACCGGTTCTGTATCCTAATGCATCCTACGTATTTCCTCCTCGGCATCCATTACCGCGCGGCGAATCGGTGGACCTGTTTGCCGCAATTAATAAAGGCGAGGTGGGCGTGGGGAGGGGCGGTCGACGACCCACTGGTGGCGCGGGCGGGGCGGGCAGTGGGGTGGAGCGCTCCGGACCGCAGTGGGCCGAAACCCGCACACACACGGCACGAAACGCTTTCCCCCCCCAAAAACGTGACATTGAGAAGGGATGGAGGGAGTTCTCGTATGGTTTTCGAGCATCTGATCTGAATTGCAAGTGATCATTTCGAGCATCTGATCTGATCTGATAGTAGCTAAGTCTAGAATAAGAACCTCAAGACTAAAGAAGTAAACTAAATATTATTATTATTATTATTATTATTATTATTATTATTATTATTATTATTATGCCTTTTCCTGTTTTTGCGAGGTCGGCACTAAATGGGTGGGGGGTCATTTTTTCTTAATTTTGCGCATACATCATTTTTACACAGACTTGGCGATATTTTTACAGCCGGATGCCCTTTCTGACGTCAACCACTTGAGACACACAAACACGTTGCACATAGATAACACAGGATCACGAAACATACACAATCTTGCCCGAGGACTCGAACCTGCTCCTTCAGTCCGGGATCGCTGCGGCACTACTGAATTAACGCTCTCGGCCATCCGGACAACTAAACTAATAGTTTTATAATGTTCAAAAATGTAACTAAATTTTGGATGTACAGAAGCGTACAGCTGGGGCAACTTGCCCCGGCCCCGATTGCACTAGGGACCCGAATTTTATATTCATTCAAAAGAAATGAAAAGGATATTTATCTCTAAGACAAATTTAATGCTACAAGTTACATTTGAAGCATGAATAAATTAATTCTGTTAATACATCTGAATTGGGTGAGGAGGTAAGTTTTTGTTTGAAATAAGGGGCTCCGGAGAATCAACTGCCCCACATTGCTAGTTGTCTCTGGGTGCCCCTGAACTAAAGGAACTATGTTTCACTGCAGACATTTTAAACTCTTAGGATGGCGCATAAACAACGGTAAATATTCAAAAGAGTAGATAATTTGTTCATGAAACTACAAAAAAGAGCCATTTGTTTCCCAAAATAGAAGAGGTGAATTATAACGAAATAAGCATTTACGTCTTAATGGTCTTTCTTGTACTCGTTGCATGCAGCCAGCAAGTGCAGCCTCAAAGTCGCATTGCCTTCCTCAAATTCCGTGAGGATTGATTGGGATGCGAGTCAAGCTAACTAGCGTTAATACGGAGTTTGTGCACATCATAGCGTCAGTACTCTCGATCTTCTACGCAAGCGCAGATGCACTGAAGTGGTGCGAAACTTGAACTGCACTTGCACAGAAGATCGATATTTCTTTAACGTTCGAGGTGGCACATACTCGCTAATAAGCTAGCGCGCGAAAGAAAAGCCAGTCGCGACAATTGATCTAGAGGACGAGTTAGGGAGCACAACAACAGCACAACGACGAGGTAAGGGAAACATTTTTTATGTAATCTCGCTGAAGTTATTTTAAAAATTACCTCGTAGTGATCGCATCACATCCAATTTTAATGAAATCTATTAATGAATAGAATTTATGAATCGATTGTTAAAAATAAATGATGGATTCGAATATCTAAATTCCTATTCGATATCGAAAATCAAAACTCGATATTCGAAACGAATTCGAAAATCGAAACTCAATTCGAATTCGAAAATCGATTATTGAAGCTATTTGAATTCGACAGTGGATTATTTAATCGATTTGAATTCGAAAATCCATTATTGAATCGATTTTGGTACTAGATATCTACTTTCGATCCAGTATGGAATTGATATATTTAATAAATGTGGAGCTTACGACGTTTGTACCTAAAGGTATCATTACAAAATAGTATTTCAACAGCATTTGTGGGGAGGGTCCATACTGAAATTGGTCGTCCCCTTCTTGCATCCGCTTCCGAGCAGTGGGGTGCACAGCGGGAGGCGGGTGCTGGCCCACTGCGCGGCGCGGGGCGTGGGGGGGGGCGGGGGCGAGGGGGGAGGGCGTGCGGAAAGGAAGCCGGGTGCGGAAAAGCGACGGCGGCGGCGCGCAGGGCGGAGGAAGCCCGGGCTACGCGGCCTCCCGGAAAGTGCGGGCGGCCGGCAGGCCGGCGCGTAGCGCTGCGGGCCGCAACGGGAGTGGGGGAGGAGCGGGATGGCGCGGAGACGGGCCGCGCACGGCACCAGTTGCGGGGGGGGGGGGGCCGGAGCGGGGCTGCGCCGAGCGGGCTGGTGTGGAGGCGGACGGTGCGGGTGCCGCGGAGCGAGCGGGGCGAGGCGGGGCGGGGGCGGGGGCGGGGGCGGCCGTGGGAGCGGGGGCGGGGATAGAGCGGGGCGGTGCGGTGCTGCGGAAGCCTGGCGGAGCGGGTCAGCGGCGAGCGGGCTGGTGTGGAGCGGGGCGGAGCGGGGCTGCGCGGGCGCGACCTTCGCTTGGCCGCTTTCTCCGAGCTTCGCTTTCCGCCGCCCCCCCCCCCCCTCCCCGCCTGCGTCATTCCACAGCGTCCTTCCGTCCTTCGAGATGCCTTACACAATAAGCGCCGGCACATGAAGATGGACGGACCGGAATTGGATTGGAATTTCCTGCTCGCGCCGGTTTCTCTGCGGCTTTTGATGGGCGTGCGCGCCTCAAGCGTATCATTGGCCGAAGCAATATCATTAACTTTCGGGAAACAGCATAAAACAATTTATTTTTTTGCGCACTGCACGTCAAACAACACGACTGATTTGCGCTTATTGCATTACATTGCAATTTCATTTTCTGAAGTTTGAAATAATAATAATAATAATAATAATAATAAAAATAATAATAATGTATTTGTTAATGATGATGCTCAAATCATACTGCCTGCTCTTCCGCTTAACCACTTGAAACTACATTAATACAGAGTAGTAGCATTTGAGATGGGGGAGGCAAGATGATCATCTGTGATCTGAAAACATTTGAATTCCAGCAGTTAACAATAGTTTTTAAAGAGTAATTAGACGAAATCACTTACACTTTTAGAATGTTGACAAGAGATTTAGATGAAGTAACGGATATCTCCGTAGTTTGCATGTCTCCTACTCCTCTCCATGTCTGTTAACTTTTTCCACATTAGTGTCACACTTGTTAATGTCCATAAACAGTCAGTAAAACATTATTTATATTTGCTTACAACAGAATCAAAACATACCTAAACAATATATTATTTTGGCGCAATTCGACAGCTCGAATATGATTTAATAGTAAATAAATTTTGACAATTAATATATGACGCGAAATAGCAGTAGACACAAATGCTGTTGTTTGCGAAAATTTCTTGACGAAGCCTTCAACAACATATCAAATGTTAAGATTTTTCTTCTAAGATAAAATAACCTGAATTTGCGCAGTAGGCAGCATTTCGTATTAGCAATACATTATTAATTAATTAATTCACTTATTTAGCGTTTGTGAAGGGATTTATTTTAAATTGCAAGTTTATGACAATTTAAACCAAAGGTTCCCAACGGAGTCGTTATCTACTTGTTGGGGGTCGATGAAATTTTAAAGGGGGTCAGTGAAGATTTATGTGTCGTCCGGGCCTCAATAGCCGAATTTGAAGCGGTAGTGGCTAAACTGTTTATTAAAGATGAAGATCCCAATGATAACAAAATATATTAATGAAGTTAATTCTTAAATATTTTCTTATATAAAGCTACAAAACATGTAATGATAAATTGCAAATTTGCTCCTCTTCTCGTAGGTTACGATGATTAGAAACCCCAAGAAATAACTAAAAGATTACTCTACCGTTCAAGCAAATACTGTGTATTGCAGAAATATTATGGCCAGTTCTTAAATAACGCTTCACATATACTGAATTTTGTAACAATTGTACAACAATTATGCTGAAACATAGAAACTTAGCTACTCACATTGTAAAACGGAAGCGTCTCTGTTATTGGAAGTTGAGATATTTACGAAAAAATTGGTATGAGGAATTATCTTTTAGGCATTTATGTTCAATTCTTTGTGTTAGTCACGCCTGCTGTGTATTATAAAGAAATTTTAAAGGGGTCAATGAAACAAACAATTATTTTAAAAGTGGTGGATGCATGAAAAAGGTTGGGAATCCTTGATTTTACATTTCGAAATTCTTCCTAAATAAATTCTTCATTTCACCAATTGTGTCCATTCTTTTTACTTTCTCGCTACCACTTACCCAGTAATGAGAAAGTTGTGTAAATCTTCGCGAAAAACGGCGAATTTTCAGGAGAAAAAAAACCTCTGATTACAGGGTCTTGGTAAAGAAAAAGTTAATAAATCCAGTTTCTAAATTTACAAATTGTTAGATCCTCTAACACGTGGTGCACCGAGAATCCATGTTTTGTGGTCCTTGATAACGAAAAGTCCAAAGATGGCAAAACGTCTTTCCGTCCATCTGTCCGTCCGTCTGTCCGCCCACCCGTCCGTGCGACCGTCTGTCGTGAGTAGAGAAACACTGTGTACCTGTGTCCGTCCGTCTATCCGTCCATCGGAGAACAACCCTAGCGGCTAAACCGTTGATCGGATTTTCTCCAAAAGTGATATTCCCCAATCGATCTGGCTGATGTGGCGGCCCCTTGAATTTCAAACCGATATTTTAATTTTTTTGGGAGGGGGTACTTTACCTGGAACATTTTCAAAAACGTGACTACATCATTTTATTTAAATTTTGTGGTTGGATAGTGTGAAGAACGTTGTATAAATGTATATATTAGATTAAGAAATAAATATTTGTGTTATAGATAAAGGTGCAGGACTCATGTTCGTTGAAAACTCTGATTTTTCGTTAATTGCAAAAGTTCAAAATTTTCTTCGGGAGTCTTCTTAGAACTAAAATATTAAAGTAGATATTTTTTTCTCTTAATAAAATCTGTTTCTTGAGGATAGATTTTGAAATAAAAGCATGTAAAGTATTTCGAAACTTGAGTACTTTTCGCGTAATTTTGAGTGAAAATACGGACAAGAAAGTACTAGCTGTTTTAGCACCACTACTTTATTCCTGCCAAGAAGTTCTATTCTTTGGTGTCTGGTCGGTGCAGTGCTACGAGAGAGGTGCACAGCGGGCTATCCCCTACCCACCACGCTTCCACCAAAGGCTATCCATCCCGTTCCGCTCTCCCTCCGTGGAAGCAAAACAAAAAACTGGATTCTCCATTGGACACAGATGTACGCACACCCAAATGAGTAAGCGAGCAAGCGACGTTTATTATGCGAGGGAGCGGAGCGGAAAATATTCTTTTTCACGAGAATACTTTCATTTCTTTTATTCCGCTTCTGAAAAGACTATTCGAACAACATTTAGGTAAGTTCAACTGTCGCTCTATTTGCTTTCAAATTGGGAAGTGGTGACGAAATTGCTTCCTCGTTACGTGACAAATGACCAATGACTCACGGATTTCACGTCGAAAAATTTCACTTGAATGAAAAACAAATTATTCTACGAAGCAGAGTGAAATATCTTTAATTTAAAATATTCAGCATGTGATTATCTTACAAATTTAATACTTCAGAGGATGTGAACATCCGTGTAATTGTCACGTTGAAACCTGACGCCATTGCCTAGGCGCACTGAAACAATATACAAGCACAGAATGTTACGCCCCCTCCCCTAAATGACATTCCCTTACAAGAATGAAAAGGATTCTACGAATCGTCAAATTACTCAAAGTAAACCATGTGGCAACACTTGTGATTCTTGTGGTTGTTGCCAAGGTAGAGAAACAGTTTTCAGGCTGTAATAGATCAAATTATATTTTGCAAGGTCGTGTTAATATGATTTATTGTGGTGCAGTGTAAAATCATTGAATCACTTTAGCAATAATTGTCGAACGACTTGTTCTAAAAATTAATTTATAACTAACATTATTTGGTTTGTTCCCGTCTGTTCCAGATTTTCCATCGTCATTTCTCTATTTCACAGGTAACAATATTGAATCAAACTCTTTCTTATATTTTTATTACTTAAAATGAACTTGCGTTATCTAGAAATTAATTAGTTCCTCTCATTAATCTGAGGCGAGTTAAATATAGAAACAGTTAAAAAACGTTACTTGCAAAATATTCGAAAGTAATTCCTAGCTTTCACTGGGTGATACATTCTTTCATGGCAAGGTACTAATTCATTTTGTACCATAGGAAGGTCACCATGAGAAGCCTAAAACGATACTTCTTTCATTTGCTCACAGTGGACGCTTCTCGTTCAACTAACGTTGTTACAGAATTGTCTCTTCCTTGTCACTTTGTCAGTATCATCATCCACTATTACTGTTATTATTATTATTATTATTATTATTATTATTATTATTATTATTATTATTATTACTTTTATTTTGCTACTATTTATTCACATTTACAGATATCACAGATATTCGCAACAAACAAGTTTTCTTACACATCAGCTAAAAATATTTCTTTCCCGTTCAATAAGTCATTATGACTGTGCTAAAGTTCAATAAGTACTTCATTTAAAATGTAAAATTGTTTTATATTACGTAAAACTATAAAAATGTATTTAAAGAAAAATCTGTTTGTAGGGTTATATATTTTTATTCGTTATCTATAATCGAACACTCTACTGTGTAATATTTTATCTACATCTCCTCAAACACACCAGTTGTCATAATGAAAAAATCAATTAATGCGCGAAATCCTACTATACAATTAGGTTCCGACGTTTCAAATTTACCACCGTTTTCCTTCAGTTCCCTTCCCCCTGCAACTACTTCCACTCTCTGTCACTAGATGGCAATGCTATCAGGTGCACGCACCCGCGCTCAGCCGTTCGCTCGAGGAACTCGCAGAAGCGACTTCTGAGATATCTGCACCAAGAAATACTGTCTGAACGTCTATCGAGGATGAAACACATTTTCTCACAGACGATCACGCATTCCTCTGCAGGGGAAAAGAAAACCCAATGCTCGGGTTTATGCCCCAATTCGGGGCACATTAAAAAATGCGTTTAATTTTAGTGGGTATGTGGCTTCCACAACTCAGTCAAAAGTAAACGAGGGAGATAGGGTTGATGAAAAATAAACGTTCCCACTTACTTTTGTATTAGTGACGTCAAACGATAAATTAATTAATCAATAATGTATCACGTTAATATATTTAAAATGTTCCTTTAATTTTAAAAAATAGGCACGTGTGACATTTCATGTAATTTTTAATGAAGTCACATTTAGCCCCTAGGATGTCTCATGCCATCCTAGAGCAACGTACTAGCTTACCATGGGTGAGTTCGATTCCCGGTCGGAGCAAAAATAGAGTTGTAGTTTTTCGTTAAAGTCGTCTAAGTTTCTATATCTGTATGCTTAGGCAGACACAGTTTGCTATACCGCAATATATACAACTCTGCCCCGGCAGGTATCAGCTGTGGACTGTTTCATCCAATCGGGAGCTAGAATGTTCAAGCTCCTAATTGGATGAAGCTGATATCTGCCAGAGGCAGAGTTGGATAAATTGCAGTATAGTTACGGTGAAGAGAATACGTCATTTTCGTCATACGTGTCTTTACTCCCAACCATCGGAATAGAACTACGCCCACGAGAGACACCGTTAGCTAGCCTGAAAAGTCGGACAATTGATGCAAAATGCCAAATACATATAAACACATTTGTTTATTTTACGAGAGGGACCTATTTATTGATTGCCGTGTCCAGGCACATATTCTGGTAATTTGTCCCGTTAGTCTAGATAGCGAGTTTTTGCAGCGGGTTCCTTCCCTTTCTCCCCCTTCCCCGATGAATGGTGAGATTCGGAATCGGTAGTTTTCCGTGGCTTTTCCGATCAACACCAGGCGAATGCCGGGGCAGTACCTTAACAAAAGGGTCACGGTCCGCGCGCGATCTTTCCTTCCTCTTCCTTGTCATATCCTCACCCCTTACTTATAAACACACTAACATGCATTATACTATCGCACAAGTCGGGAGTCGAGTCGGGAGCTTAGAGCCTGTGCCGGTTGGGGCGGTGCCCCGCTGGTGGGAGATACCTGGAAACCACGTTACTCGATGGTAGAATGATGCCGGATCTTGGCAGCGAGCGGGGGGAGAGATTACAGCCACAACCCGAGGTACACACATGTACTACATTTACGAGACTAATCAATCTTAGCAGTTGTCGCGGCCGAATCCCCAATCAATCAGTTCATCTCAGAAGGTATTAGTATATTACATGTTGATACAAGGCCCGGAGAAAGGGAGTTACGTATGTCAAATTTGGCGAAGGAATTTTTGAATGTTGTAAAAGTGTTTCTCGAGAGCAGTTTGGGAGCTGACTGTGAAAGATTGAATTCTTGGCCATTTAGGCAATAGTGAAGATGCCCATTGATATGAAATACAGTTTTCCCTGTGCCCAAAGATCATAATGTGGCGTGTGGGCCTGCAGCTTTCGTACTGCGACTCGAACGATGGGGAAGGCGCTGAAGGCACCTGCTGCCGTATCTCCGAGATCGCTCCACAATCCCGCATTGCATCACACGGTGGGAGATCGTGGTCAGGGCACCGCGACCTCAGGCCGTGAGTCACAAGGTCACAAGAAATCGAATGGATCGAGCTATTAAATATGTAGAGCATGTTTCGTGAGATGGCATAATAAACCACAATATATACTTTATCCTTTAGAAAGAGCAGTAGAATATATTCAGCAGGTGTTCTAGTTCAATGATTCTCTAGCTTTTTTGTCCATGACCCTATATGCCTGTAAAATAATTCAAAACGCGTACCAGGCATAGGCAAGAACCTTAAACGTTCAATAATAGGAATTTACGGTTCAAAGAAGTAGAACTTAAAAAAAAAGCGCCTACACAATTTTGTCCATTACTAATGTGCAACAGAAAACGTGAAAGTTTAAGTGTGAAAGTGTCCAAATATGGTATGAATTGCTCAAATGTAGAAAATATTTCGTAGTTCCTATTATATTGATGTCACAGAGACCTAAATTCACACATTGCAATAATATATATATATATATATATATATATATATATATATATATATATATATATTGGCAGTTAAATAAAGTTCATGAGTGACGATTAATTATTACTTTCTTGCTTTACTTCGTAAGAGGAGGAAGTATTGTAATCGTGCCCTGGAAATCACGATTTCAACAAAAAACTCTTTTATCCAGGTCTTTATAACGAAAAAGTGTTCTAATGTTCTTCTGTATGTAGTAACTTGCTTCCTCTGGCACGTTGCACAGTCAGAATCCACCTTTAGGGGTCATTGATACCGAAAAATCGATTGACGGCAAAACGTCTGAACTTGAACTGTTTTACTATTTTCTCCAAAACTGATGCACCCTGATCTATCTGAATACCTCGAGGTCCCGTGAATTTGAAACTGATATTTTGATTTTGAGAGTAATTTACAGCCCCGGCATTTTCAAAATGTTCTCAAAAATAGCTACATATTTTTGAATACACTTCGTTTAAAATCAGTGTAAAGAACTATTTTAATATGTTGCTGTTCTAATTTTCGATAGTATCACTGATTTTTCGAAAATTGCAAAAAGTTCAAATTTTTTCGGCATCATTTTACGACTACTGTATTAAAGAAACATTTTTCCTTAAAAATCTATTGTAAAAAGGAAAATCTTGAAATAAAATCATGTACAATTTTTCGAAAATATGAGTAGTGTTGGCGTAATTTTGCAAGAAATACAGGCAATATGTAAACAATTATTTTCTCAAATTCAGTTTCATAAGCTTCCTTAAAATGTTCTCCTGTGTTAAAAACAAGAAAAAAATTGGTGCTGGTGTCATTTTCGGCAAACTCTGTATTTTCAAAAATTGCAAAAAAATTAACATTAAGAGAACACAATATTAAAGTTCAGTGATTTTTATCTGTTTCAAGAAGATAAAATATTTAAAAAAAGGCGTGTATATTTTTTCAACATGAGTATTTTCCCGTAATTTGTGGTTGAAGTTAATGTGATATTTAAAAATAAGATTTTCTCATAAACGGCTCCATTTTATTCTACAGAGAGAGAGAGAAAAGGTCTTAAAAAATGTCATTGGTCGTATTTTCGTTTAAGTTGCTGAATTTTAGAAAATTGCATGTTAGAAGTAATGTGAGGGATCATAATTAAGAGTCGACAAAAGTGAGGTTTGCCGAGCGACTGGTGTAGTGGTAAAGCGAATGGCGAGTGAACTGCAATGAGCTGAATTTCGAGTCTCGACACGGAGGAAAAGAATACTGTCTGGAAACACTTTTGCAGGATCGTGTAGTAGTATAATATTACAGTGACGTTACAATAAATGCGAGAAAGTATGTGCTGTTGTGGCAGCACTAGTTTACTCTTCTATTCTCACCTCGTCGTCTTACTCGTTCCATCTGCTCGAGGAGTAATTGTGACGTTGGCTCGGTAATTCAGATGTAACAGTGGCGTTGCGTTCTATCTCCAAGTCGGATTCCACTTTGTATGTATGATGTATGTGTGATGTTACAACATCGTCATTCTTTAATTATTTCATACTCCACTCACTTTCTGATGTGCCTGAACCCCAGTTCAGTAGACTTAACGCGAACAATAGCAGAAATACACGTCGTTTTTGCTCATGAAAAGTGATGTTTCAAAACTTGCCATATTTAATGACACCTTCGTATTTTAATACGAGAGGATCCATCTACTTCGCAGCCAAAGGCAATGTTAAAACTCCACAGGTGTCTCAGAATAAATGTTAGAAATTTTGGAAGGATTTAGAGGAGGCGAAAATGATCACTTTGTGCAAACGGGAAATTTCACATGAAGTTACGAGTGACTTTTGCCTCTTATTGTTAGGCAGCTCCTTAATCATAGGTAATCATTAGTGATAGTTTCATGATCTGACGCTGCCAAGATTTCATGTACCTCCCGACACGTGTGTGTACGGGGTCGCGTCTGATTCAGGGACAAATATCACATTGGTAGCTGGAATATGAAATATCGTAAATGTTCATTGGCAAAAAGTTAATATTTTGGATTCCTCTATATGCCCGAGAAGTCTGAATTAACTAACGAATTCTGAGGCATTGTGCATATTGCGTGGATCTAAAGCAGGGGGCCGGAATGCTTCCCTGAGTATTAAATCCAGGGGAGTCGGGCTGCCAGAACGGCGCGGCGCGTGGCCTTGGGAGGTGTTGAAGTGATGTTCCAGGAATTAACAGTTACAACTGACTAGCCAGCGCGTGTGTATCGGGTGTCAGTCAACATCTTCCTTCCTCACTAGTCCTAATGCAGACACAAATACTTACGGCTCATAAAGAATACCAAAGGAGAAATAAAAATATTTTATAAGATAATACAAGTTGCTTATTGAAATATTTAGCCGCGGAAATTTATAATACATAGGCACACAATAATTCATACATACAAGCAGACGTCCGTTAAATACGATATAATTAATAATTTTGGGGTTGATCCTACATTGGTTAATGAATCTTTTAAACCACTAACACACGTGAATTTGTTTACATCAGGATTTTTCTTAGGGTGAATAGACTGAGTGAACGGTTTTCTACCGGTTGTAATCAAATCGTGCTTTTACCATCGTACACGTAGTTTTTACCATGTTTAAAAGTGATCTGACCTGTAAATATTCGAATTAAAGAACAATTTGTGAGAAACCTTTTAGAAGGTGTGGAAAATGTGGTGTGGGCTTCTCATATCTCTTAAATGAAAAATAAAGACCATTCAAAATTGTGGGGCGTAAAGTTCAATCGAATCAAAATGGATTGTCTTGGTTGGAAAATATGCACATGGTTTCGATCTAATATACTTCACAGTATTTGTGTTTCCGCTGAGCACATTGTCCTCCTTGCTCTCGCTTCTGTTCAGCGATTCTAATATCAATTCCTCTATCGAACATCAAAGCTCTCCATCCACTACACGGGGAGATCAACTTCCATGCATCAACCTGATGTCATAATGCATCAACTGATGTCACTTCAGTACTCTGACACGATAAAAAGATCCTAGGTTTCGCAGTCCGACAGTTGCAAGATTTCGAACACTAGCTTATCATCTTGTTTAGAATTCAGTCACTGTCTGGAGGAGAATTCTAGCGGCCGCCTGCTCTGATCGGTAGTTTTACTTGGTTTCTCATATCAACACCTGGCGAATCCAGAAGCAGTACCTTAAACGAGGCCACGGACAGCGCGAACTCTTTGTAACGTATTAGCCATATCCATGACGTCACATTTTCTTCCTTTTCCTTGTCCTATCTTCACCCCTTACTTACACTCACTTACCCTAACATACACTACATTGCCACATGCCGGGAGACCGGTTGGGAAGGCTTGTCCCGCCTGGAGTGGTGCCCCGCTAAGGGGAGATACCTGGTTGGTAGAAACCACGGTAGTCGACGGTAGGTCGGCGCCGGATCTCGCCATCCTGCGGGAGAAGATCACCGTCATCTCCCGAAGAAAAACACGCACTACACTTACGGAACTAATGCCCTCGGTAGTGGACGCGCCAAGAATCACTAAGAACCAACCATTCATGCCAGGCCGTCCATAACGGGTGACTCAAGCCGAGACGAGCGGCGCCGTGCAGTGCCAGGCAATGGTAATGAGGTCCCGTCCTTATCCTTGTATAATTCTTTTAGTAAAATATTATATTTTTAACAGATTTCTTCACTTAACCCTAGGAAAAGCTACGTAAACTTATATCGCCCGGGACCAAGGGAAAAGGTGAAAAAAATTGCCCTTGTTTTTTATGTCAACCTGTATGGCTCCAAATATGAGCGTAGTGGGAAGCGATTTTAAAAATAAAATGTTCTGGCCTAGTTTTAGTATGTTTACGATTAATAAACATTTATCAATGTTATAAATTTACTGTAAACAAATGTTTTAAATCAATACATGTTATATTATTCTCTTATCACTTATTGTGAAAAGCTGGTAGTACATGCTATATTTTGTTCAAAAGTATTTTGCAAACATGCTTGCTACATCCAGCGCAGCTACTAATTACGTAAGTCTTGTCTTTGAAAAATGAAGTTCTTTCGTTTAGTAGTCCTTTAGTACTTAAACAAAGCTACGTTTCATTGTCTTTTATAAAATGTTATAAGAAATATATTTTTTTTTAAATTTAGCCACTTGGGGGAAAGTATGAGGAGCTATTATTCAGACTCAAGGAACAAACATATAAAGAAAAAACAGTACCAAATTTCAGTCATTACATATCATTCCCCCTTCCTTGATCATTCTAGGATCATCAAAAAATCACAATTGTTGAGGAGTTTCACTCATTGCATCCCGACTACTTGTACATCCTTTGACCACAAGTCTTACGTTATACTTGTCTTTCGCTTGAGTTTCCGCGGTACAAACGAAGTTTCTTCACCACACTCAAGTTTCCGGGTAAAGAGAAAAGAATTAGGAGTAGAAGGTGCTGCCTAATGGTTTGGGGAGGTCCCACCATGTCTTAGGACAACAAATGTTTCTGTCTTACGGAGGATCCGAACCTGGATGGAACATACTTGGGCGCAATGTCTCAAGAACCTGTAACACAGACCAGCGAGAAATGGCAGCAAGAGTCTGAAAGGTGCTACACTTCGATTTATTTACAGCTTCACAAACAAATAATCAGCTGTTACTGGGTCATCCAATAACGAGCTTTCACATCACTACAGTGACGCCATTATGTTGTTCAACCTCCCGATTGGATGACACCGTAACAGCTGATTTACGTCAACCGAACCCAATGTTTAAATTCAAATGTACATAGAGGTTGAGAGAGCCTCATCATGTCACAAGACACAAGCAAACATCCTTGTCGGGGTGGTAAATTCGATCCCACAACCCTTCGAACTCAGGACGATATATCACACCGCCTAAACGATATCATCGGCTACCCAGGTCGAGAGCACCGTCTTACTAGTGTGCTATCGCACTTGTTGGGGTGGATATTGTGCGCGCCAACTATTGAGATAATTAATCCCGTAAGCGTTGAGCAGGCGGTATTCCTCCATGGTCGAACGTGAAATACCGCACCAACTTACACGACAACTTACAGGTTTTTCACTCTTCAGGAATCTCCCCCAGCGAGGGACCGCGCCTAGCTTTAGGGTAGTGCATGTTAGGATGTTGGCGTAAGTGGAGAAGAAGATACAAGGATGGGGAAGGAAAGATCGCCATTTGTCACGACACTGCACCGGCATTCGCTTGACATTGATCGGAGAAACCACAGATAACCACCGCTAGAATTCTCCTCCTGACTTCTAGGTGAATTCATATAATATACGTACGTAGACAACGGTAATTGATGAAGTCGTAGGCTTCCGCGACCAGAGTCCTCCTGACCTCTAGCTGAATTCATTCTAGCTATGCAGCAGTGCATTCTAGCTAGGAAGCAGT
>BOPP01000077.1:3720381-3735776 GCA_017312745.1 Gryllus bimaculatus | reverse complement strand
CGCCGCCGCCGCCGTCGCCGCCGCCGCCGCCGCGGCCTCGGCTCAACGCAATGCACGCGGACGTTCGCCGCGCCGCGTTCACGCAATCTTACGTCACGCAGGGCGCTCGCGGTGACGAGCGGCCCATGTATCCATATCCCTGTGCAGTAAGGGTTTTTAAATCCCGGTCACTTCGCATGGAGTTGGAGGTGGAAGCGGGATCGATAAACATTTGCGGACGCGTCAAGGTAATTGGTCCCGTAAGTGTAGTGCACGATTTGCCTCAGGAAGTGGCGGTAATCTTCCGCCGTAGGATGATGAGATCCGTCCGCCGACCTACTCGTCGGCTTGCGGGTTTTCCCTAACCAGGCATCTCCCATCAGTGGAGAATTTACAGAGCTTATTATTAAGCTCTATAGAGCTTGTTCCGACTGGTCTCCCGACGTGTGTGAAAAGTAATGTATGTAGTGTATATGTGCTTGTGTGTGGGTGTGTGAGGGAGAGAGAAAAAGGGGTGAAGACAGGACAAGGGAGAGGAAGGATAGATCGCGTGCGTTCTGGGCATGTTTGTTTGGTTATAGGTTTGTTAGGTTATTCCTATGAAGATTATACTATGCAAAACTACCGAACATAGCAGCAAGCCGCTAGAGTCATCAAGGACAAGAAATAAGAAGAAACTTCAATTTAATTATAAACAATTTTAATAACTAATTATCTTTACGTACTAAAATATAAACTTTAATAATGTCCTTATGGTTTGTTATATTAATCATAAAATACAATGTTTGGCGTGGGTTTCTCATGAAACACCATTCTCGTAATATTCTTGTTGCACTTCACGTGTATGATACTCCTGTAACAACACTGGGCGTTGCAGTTGTTTTGCGGTCTGGTTTCGTCAGGTTCATATTTCTCTGCAGCCGATTTCAGTTTCGGTGGCAAAAGCAGTGGGGACAAGAAGTTTGGGCTAGGAGATAGCCCACTGAATGAAGGGTTGGACATTTTGGCTGTTTTTCTCCGCAACACCAAATTGCAAGGCCCCCTTCAATTCTTCCAATTGTAAGATTGGAGTTACCTCGTATAGATTTCAGTAATTTTCTCCCCCAATGTAACAATCTAATCTGCGTGTTTCCAGTTATTTTCAGGTCTGTTTTTTTCTTCAATCTTGATTTCATGTTTTTACTTTTTTCACTTATATGCACTACAAAACCACACATGTCAGAAGATTAGAGCTTACCCGGCTGGTCGGCGGTCCGTTGATGGGAGATACCTGGACGGGAAAAACCTCGCAAGCCTACGTGTAGGTCAGCGTTGGATCTCGCCATCCAGCACGGAAAGGACACCGTCACCTCCCACGATTAACACCTTACCACATTTACAGAACGAATGACCATAGACCATATCTGTTGATGCGACCGAAAACACGAAATAATCAATCAATTTCAGTTTATTGAGTAATATCTAATATGACAGAGTGAGTTCTCTGAAATGGAATCATTTGTTTGGATGAACAAATGCCCTGCCCAACTACGTTTCTCATTACGCTACAGTTGAGATTTCACTTTCACTCCTCTTGCGTCGTGTGTGCCATCTTCGCGTACGAGACACACGTCTTCAGTAATGATTTCTTTCCTCCACAACACGGTCTCGAAGTAACGCGCACAGGTAGAACCCAAAGTCGTAAGCTATAGTAGTATAACCTGTTTCTGTAGGTATGCACTGTCTAAAATACGAGGGGGATGGGGCAACTACAATTCTGGGATCCCTTTTACATTCAACTTTTTAATTTACATATGAGGGTTTACTAGTAAATTAATAATACCTTCTACAAGGAGAATTAATTATAACTAATGATACAATTTTTGTAAAATGATTGATTGATTAGTGATTCTGGACGCATCAACTGCTAAGGTCATTAATACGTGTAATGCATATTTTTTCTCTGGAGGCGACGGCGATCTTCCTCCGCTGGTGGCGAGAGCCGGCGCCGACCTACCGTCGGTTATTGGGGGTTTCCCCATCCACGTATCTCCCCCCAACGGAGCCCCGCCCCAGACGGGTCAAGTTCGCGACTGAACTCCCGGCATGTGTGGTAGTGTAGTGCATATTAATGTAAGTGTGTGTGTAAGTAGCGGGAGTGGACAGGACAAGACAGAGGAAGGAAAGATCGTTCGCTGTCCGGGATCCGTTTTTTACGGTACGTTTATGCTCCGGCACTCGCCGGGTGTTGATCGGATAAACCACGGAAAATTACCGACCAGAGCAGCCGGCCGCTATAATTCTTCTCCAGACAGGGACAGAATTCGACCCAGCTGACAAGCTATTGTCGAAAACCCTGTCACCGTCGGGACCCAAACCTGGGGCCTCTCGACCAGAGACACTGCAGTGACATCAGTTGATGCTTTGCACCACCTCTCCCGGTATATTTCGTAAAACAAGTTCCCATATTGTCAGAAAAAAGAGTAAAATAAGGGATTGAACATAAGGAAATAAAATGTTGTTTTTTTATAGAAGATAGTCCCTTTTAAACATTTCTGATGGACTATGCCCCCCTGCCCCCCTTCCGCTGTGCGCAGGCCTATGTGCGCGTTTGTTGCATGCTGTTTTACCAAGATACTCTTTCGCGTGCGAACCGATTTTAATGATGTTTCACGAAAAGTCGTATTGCAAAAATGTCAAAGATTACTTGACCATTAGTCATTTAATGGAACACTATTAGACACTTCCAACACTTCTACTTTCAACTGATTCCACTGTTGTGCCGATATTGATATTCGTTCCAGATGTTGTTCATCACACTCCTTTGGGAGGCCTTGAACCTCCAACGTAACATGTTCACGGAAGTACCGGGTTACCAGTCCCACACGCGAAACTTGCACAAGACCCTGGCCAAAAATCTCGACCACAAGGCCACGACCTAAGCGATTCGAAACCAAGGTGCGGAAGAATGGCGCACAGTCCAGACCTGCAATTCATACAAATTCTTGCAAATATTCAATTGATGTTGTCAATGCATTCTTTCAACAATTAGAGTCACTGATGTACCGTTGAGTGGTACCTTTTCGAATCACTTATTGTGTGATGTAAAGGCCACAACAAGTAGAAAACATTTGACAATATTTTGTCTCATGATACAGTAACACACAGTTCAGGTTTAGGACTCAAAATTAACAGTGATTTTAAAGATAATTATCTATGAAACAATTTACACAAAAATATGGATTCTTTCTCATTTCATCAGTTCACAATCAAATGAGTGAGTTTAATAAGAAAAATAGTTTCACCTTTTACTAAAAATATGCTTTAATTTTGAACGCTCTCAGATCTCAAAATATTAATATTATTAAAGGATTAAATGGTAGGCTCAAACTCTTTTTAACTACTGATGCTATAAAAGCTCGTACTTTCTCGCCCGTATTTTCACGCACAATTACACGAAAAGAACTCAAAGGTTCGAAAAATGGTATATGATCTTATTTGAAAATCAATCTTTAAGTTAATCTCAGTTTTCACTAAAGGAACAAATTCTGTCTTTGATATTTTTTTGTAAGAAGACTTCCAATAAATTTTGAACTTTTACAATTTTCGAAACATCAGGGTTTTCAACGAACCTGAGACCTGCACCATTCTCTTAAACGTTCTTTTCACTATCCAATACAAAAATTAATAAAAAACGATCGACTCACTTTTTAAAATTTTGAAAATATACCAGGGGCATCATGTACAGTAAATTAAAATATACGTTTCAAATTCAGGGGCCTGCGACATCAGCAGGATCAATTTGGGAATATCAATTTAGGATAAAATCGAGTGAACGGTCAGACAGGCAGACAGACGGACGGACAGAGACACGTTTCGCCGTCATTCAATTTTTCGATATCAAGGACTCACAAAATATGGGTTCTGTATACACCAGTATTAGAAGATTTTTTTCTACATTTAGCATGTAGATTTATCCATTTTTTCGTTACCAGGGCCCCATAATAAGAGTTTTTCCGCTCCGCATTACATAACTTTCTCTCTACTCCGTAGCAAGAAAGTTAAAATGAACGACTGTAAGGATTTAAATTTGACTTACAATTAACACATGTTTTTTTCTTGTTTTTTTTCTTTTCTTTTTTCCCCCTTTTTTTCTCGATTTTCGATTTTCCGAAAGTTCGCAATAAGTCAGTTGCTCCACAGAACTTCGAAGTTGGCGTTTCTCGCGAGTTCGCCAATTTGCGTCAGCAGCGAGGAGGGCCCGATGCAGTTCAGGGCGGTTGTGCAAGCGCTGCCGCCAGCGTCGCGTCGCGTCGCGTCGGTGACACGCTTCCGACCGCTCGCCCGCTCGCTCGCTTTCTCGAGAGGGTTTCGCAGCAGTCTCGGTGCGTCCAAACAATCAATGCCTGCTGCGGCGCGGAGCCACACAAGGGGTTACCCGCACAAGGGGCAGGGGACACATCTTCCTCGTAACTGCAGGGGGCGGCTGTAGGGATGCGACAGCTGTTCTCAACACATCGATGCTTTCGTAGAATCATCGATCTTTCAAACTACGACATATTGAAGCCGATGTTTTTTAACATCGACGTTTTGTTGAATGATTGATTACTAGTGATTTTGAGCGCGTCAACTACTAAGGCAATTGGTCCCGTAAGTGTAGTGCTTGTTTTTGCTCGGGAGGTGACTGTGGTATTCCCCCGTTGGATAGCGAGATTCGACGCCGACGACCGTAGGCTAGCGGTGATTTCCACAACCAGGTATCTCCCATCAGATGAGCACCGCCCCAGTCGGAACAAACTCTAAGCTCCCGGCGAGTCACCCGACATGTGTGGTACTGTACGTGTGTGAGTAAGGGGTGATGATAGAACAAGGAATAGGAAGGAAAGATCGCGCGCGCTCAGTGGCCCGTTTAATAGGGTACTGCTCCAGCATTCTCCTGGTATTGATCGGAGAAACCACGGAAAACTACCGATCAGAGCAGCTGGCAGCTAGAATTCATCTCCAGACAGCGGCTGAATTCGATCCAACTATCTAGCTAGAGTCCGAAAATCCTGTCACCGTCGGGATTTGAACCACAGGACCTCCGAGTCAGAGGCAATGCAGTGACATCAGTTGAAACATTGTGCCACTTCTCCTGGTCGATGTTTAGCACTCGATGTCTTTGTTTTTGATTATTAGCTTGTCCTTGAAAAAATTCATAATAACAGTTTGATACAAGTTAAGTTATGGAGAGAATAAAACCACTGCTGTGTAGAGAAATTTCTCTAAGAAGTGTCCTATTTGACAGGTCGGATAACAAATGAAAGTCATGTTGGTGGATGACTTTGCAGGATGTTGTGTCGAAGCCTTTTGCTTTTGAGCCATCTGCAAACGAACGCTTTAGCACATGGACATAACCTACAGATAATATGTTGCCACCAGTAGCCAGCTGTCAAGGCTGTCCCTTCTTAGAGTTATCTCTCAGTACCACTGTCAGTCTACGTACTAGAACCAAACCAACTCTGTACTACCGTCATCGAGCAGACTATTTCTCGCCCGAGATGATCCCGATCTCCTCGTGTCATACGCTTTGCCGATGTGTTTCCTACTAAACCAGATTTAAAACGTTAATGTTTGAAAACACTAATAGTTTGTGGTCGATGTATTAACATCAATATTTTAATTTCGAACATCGATGTTTGGTAACATCGATGTTTTGTTATCAATGACACATCACTAGCGGCAGAGAACAATGTTTGCTTGTAGGTAATAAAATAATAGGAATCGTATTAAAAGCTCCCTTTTTCTGCTGCGGGATACCATTGAAATAAAATATAAGGAGACTTGAAAAGGGTTTCAATTATTAAACGTTCGAATTACTCAATACACATATTATCCCAAAACCCAATTTAAATGAAAAATGGCCGTTTTTTCACCAACTTCATCTACAATATGGGCCTCTGTTAAGTAAGAATGTTTTTTCTGTAAAGCATTTGAAAATTTGCGAATTGAACATCTTCCGTCATTTTCGTCTGACGTCCGCTATGCAAGCTGCAATTTCATTTATATTTTCTGTAAGTCGACAATTGGTTTGGAGGGCTTGCCTTTTAGCCCTTTCCTTTTTGATAAATTTCAACTCAGGCTTTCAGATTAAAGCGTTGTGTCACGTTCCATTACTTTTCTTGAACAAAAATACCATATGAAGTCGTAGGCTTCCGCGACCAGAGTCATGTGGGTGATCTGGGCTGTCCGGGTGACGCCGCGTTCGAAGGCTGAGTTGCGACGTTTGGACGCATCTTGTGGTCTTCCTCGAGGGCTGGTATGCATGCTGGTAGGTGGCATACACCGCTGAGGAAGACCACGACAGGGGATGTCGAAAGGTCCGTGCAACTAGCTTTCGACGGGCGTCTACCGGGACAGCAGATTGTAACACGCCGCAAAATACATGGCTCTGTATCACTCGTTGTAGACATTAATCATACTTAAAGACGTTGGAAAACTGTATATTTTTGAGGACAGAACATAGATTTCATATTCGTCACTGGACGATTAGACAGCACATATTTATTCCAAAATCATCATTATCTTCTTCCTTATCCACTTACAATTGGAGTGAAGAATTTTACGCACATCAATAATTCGTGGCGTTGAAATTTGGTTCAAGCACACTCCTAAAATCGTTTTATCTCTTACTTATCAATCTTTCCGTTAAATTTCTATTTAACTTGTACAACGGTAAATTGTAATGAGATAGTGTGTGCAACACAACCTTGAAGCATACTCAATATGCGTTTAGTACTCGCCTTAACTTTCACAAACCATTGTAGTTCAACAGCAGATGAATGGAATGGGGTGCAGAAACGAAGACAACGCTGAGTAAATCTGTGAAAGACTTTCTTCCCGCGCACGTTTCAGAATGGAGCGACAAGATCTGACAAGGGACAGTCACGGCGGAAGCGAACGTTTAAAATTTCTTCGCATCTCCCGGCTTACGAGAAGGTGATTCTGAAGAACTTCATAAAGTACTTGGCCCCATACCCCGGAAGACATATTATATTTTGTTGACTTTATGATTCCCAGTTCTTAAAAGCCTAGTTAAGCTGGATGATCAGATACCAGTTAGTGAGAAGATTAATGATCTCAGTAATGATAATTAATGTGAATAATGAATCAATGGTGAATGAAAATAAAGGAGTTTTTTTAGAAAACTACAAACCGGGTATCCCCACTTTTTCCACGCAGATTAATGGGTTTTACCGCTTGTTTCCAGAGGATGGAATTTCAAACACACTGAAGTTGTTTTCAGCTGTCCAGGCTGTGATACTCGCGAAGCATTTAGTCCCGGGAAAAAGCCAGGTACATGGCCGGACCATTGGCAAACCGATCATTATATGGAGCAGCATGGGCTCTGTAGGACAGCCAATGACGATATTGAACTTGTGGGCTACATCCAGCTAACGAGACATTAGATCCCTATTCAAGTATATCAGTGCCGATGTTATCACGGGAGGAGGTTGGTATTCTATTCCTCTGATCCGAGATCTGGGTAGATCTACAGCTTTGCTGGCGGTGTCTCCCCAGTAAAGCACCGCACACCGGAAAAGCTTCTTAAGCCCGGACTGGTCCTCCTGAAAAGGTATTTGTCCAATAAATTGACAGTGTAATTCACCAACACGGATTGCTGCCGTAGAAGAGAGCTTCCACACGTTCGCTCTCTAGAAATCGGTTGATTGTTGATTGAAGTAGTGACCCGGGCGCGCAACTGTTGATGTCTTAAGTCCCGTAAGTGTAATCACATTTTATTCGCGGGGGGTGGTGTGATATTCCCTCTTCTGGATGGCGAGATGCGGGCGTTTTCCCCAATAGGTATCTCCTCCATGGCACAAACTGGATCCGGCTCTAACCCCTCGACAGTCTCCCGACATGGTGTGATAGTAGTAGTGATGTTAGGGTGTTATGGTAAGAAAAGGAGGGAGGAAAATGGACAAAGAAGACAGGGAAGGATAGTCGCGCGCGAGTAGGTGCGCGCTTGTTGGTGTACTGACTTCCCGGCATTCGCTGGTGTTGTCGGAGAAATCACCGGAAACTAATCGATCATATGCAACCGACTGATACGAAATGTCTTCAGATAGCGGTGAGTCGTCTAGCGACTAGCTAGTGCGAAAATCTGTCACAACGGAAACTAGAAGCCTACTTCGGTAAGGGCACGCCGGTGACATTAGTTGACGCGTCTTAGCCACCTTAGCGCCACCACCACTAGCCTAGCCACCACCACAACCCTCAGTCACGCTTAGCCACCAACGTAACCTTGAAACCACCACTGACTAACTTAGCCACCGTAACCACACACACTAGCTTAACACCTAACCACCCACTAGCTTAGCCACACACTAACCTTCGCCAGCTAGCCACCAGCACGAAATCAACACTAACCTACCCCGACACGTAACTTTAACAGACCACGACTAACTAGCCACATGTAAGCCACACACTAGCCTACCCCTTAACCACCACCGACCAGCCCTCAGCCACCGACAAACTAACCTCAGCCACTTAGCCACACAGCTACATTAGCCACACTAACCTTAGCCACCACAGTTACCTCAGCCACTTAGACACCCCACTACCTTTAGCCACCTTAGCCACACCATACTTTAGCTACGCACCCATAACCTTACCCTTGAGCACACCATAACCTTAGTCCACCACCAGTAACTCAGGCCACTTTAGCCACCACATCAGCCTTACCACGCACACACTGACTTAACCACCACGACTAACCTTAGCCACCTTAGACCACCACCTATACTTAACTCCACCCTAGCTCCTACCACCGACTTAAACCTTAACCATCCACACACACTACCTTAGACACCGTAGACATCTTACCACTCAGCCTAGCAGCATCCTTAACCACCACACTAGCCTGTCACCACCACTAACCTCAAGGCACCTTAGCGACGCAACTCATAAACCTTAACCACATTCACTAACCTTGAACCACCACCACTAACCTTCATGCCACAGTTATTCGCACACACTTATCTATCCACCTTATAACTCACCACTCAACCAGCCTGCAGACCACCCAACACTAACCTCGAGCACACTTAGCACCACTCCACTTAACCTTAGCGTCACACGACCACTATCCTTTAGCTCTCACCAGTAACCTCGAGCCACTTAGGCCACCACATAACACTAGCACTGTTAGCACCACACTAACTTAAGCACACCACTAACCTCAGCCACCTAGCCACACATTAACCTTAGGCCCACCAGTTAAGCTCAGGCCACCCTTACGCACCAACCACTACTCTTAGCCACACCACGACATCAGTCTCACCGTGTAGCTCACCACCCACAACTTTCGCCAACACGAACTTTAGCCATTTTATGCCGCCCCACCACAACCTTAGCACCTTAGCCACCACCCACTTAGCCTTAGCACCACCCGGGTCCGACTAACCTTCGCCACTCTTAGCCGCTCTACTACTAGCTCTTCAGCTCACACCGCTCCTGCAGTAACCTCGCCATTTAGGCGGGCACCACCACCACTAACTTAGCCACTCACCTACTAACCTTGCCAATACCCCGACCACCTGATCTTTTAGGCCTATCCGACACTGCACGCACGAGACTCTGCAGCCACACTGTGTAGCTCACAACAACAGCATAACCTTTTTATGGCCACGACTCTTAATGCAGTTCATCATCAGCCACGTTAGCTGGCACCACATGAACTTAGCCACCACCAGAGCCGCCAGCCACTTAAGCACGCTACCACTTCAGCCTTAGCCACACACTACCTCAGCACCTTAGCCAACACGCGCCTGACACCTTAGCGACCACATAACCTTAGCACCCACCATACTTAGCCCACCTTAGTACCCACGCCTGGCTTAGCCCCTTAAGCCCACCAGCAAACTCAGCACCTTACCACCAATAACTTGAGCCAACCAAACTAACCTAGCACCTACCCTAACCTTAGCCACTTAGCACCACCACTAACATTTCCACCTTAGCCCGGTTGCACAGAAACGGCGGCGCGAGGCGGTCGCTTACACGCCTCGCGGGTGTTTTCATCCCGGGAGTTCGCGGACGCCAGCAGCGTCTCGTCCCTTCCGCCCGCGAGCGGGTACGTGCAACCCCGCGAGTCGCGTCCACCTCGCATCGGGCGGTCGCCCCGGCGGTGCGTTCCGCGAGCCTCGTACAGAGGCGGTCAAGACCAGGCAGGCGGTAGGAGGCGACTGAGCTGGCAAGGCCGGAGCTGCCGCCCCACCCACCTCCACTGCTCCGCCGCGCGCCGCGCCGGGAAGCAGGCCGATATTAATGAAGGCACACGCGCGCGCTGAGGTGCGCCCGCGCAGAGCGAGGGAAAAGATCGGGAAGCCAAGGAAAAGGACATTTCCGAATGCCCAATGACCGCAAGAAGTTAGGAGAAATACGATTTATGCAATTCGGAAACGGGAGATTAACTCTGGCAGTTCATCATGGAATAAGGGTATAAATCGTCCCGTCCATGACTAACAGGGAGAAGGGCGGGGAGCTCCATGGTCAACTTTAATATTTGAAATATATATAATGAATTATAATGAATTATAAAAAACGTTTTTGCTACGAGAACGTTTTTGGATGTTTTTCCATCCAA
Organism: Gryllus bimaculatus; assembly: GCA_017312745.1. Classification (NCBI taxonomy): domain Eukaryota; kingdom Metazoa; phylum Arthropoda; class Insecta; order Orthoptera; family Gryllidae; genus Gryllus; species Gryllus bimaculatus. The sequence continues at coordinate 3,725,188 of BOPP01000077.1, read as the reverse complement.
TCATAAGGTTCCGCATTGTAAAAAAAATAAAACCAATTTAAACTACTTCAAATGATTTCCAAATTTAAATTCAAAACATTAATAAATTTGTACTCATGATAAACTTTATAAGCTCACCTGTAGTAAATTTGAAAAAGTGCTTTGAAGTTCTTAAATGTTAATTTTCCTTAAACAAATTTCATTAAAATCTTTTCTGTCAAGATTTGTTTTTTCCATAAATATAATAAATTTTGGAAATCATTAGGAGTAGTTTAAGTTGGTTTTATTGATTTACACTGTAGAACCTTGTGAAAGTGTGGAAAAACATCCGTAAAAGTTCTCGTTATAAAAACGTTTTATAATGCAATTAATTTATAAGAAGAAAAGAAAAAAAACTTATTGTCTTCATATATTGGCCAGTCACAAAATATATTTCAGAAAGAACTCAAAACATCTACAAATAACTTTAATATTCAATTTTATCGATTTTGCTTAATTATTAATTTGATGTAACTAATAAAATCATATATTTAAACAAAAAATGCATTTAAACAAAAAAATCAATCTCAGGCTCAACAAATTAAACAAGATTGACTATCTTTCATCAATATTATTGTATTTAATGACGAAGCTTATTTTTTATATCTCAAATAATAAGAAACAATAGTTACAAATTAAATAACACGATTCTCATTGGTTTTGTTTTGTTTTTGGTCATTGCGTATTGGATTTGTTGCATCGGAGCGTCTCGGTTGCTAAATCGACCCCCCGGCGGGAATCGTCGTGCACAAAGCGCAAGAGTGAGGGGTGGCAGGGGGCTGAGCGTGAGAGAGTGAATGAGAGTGTAAGCGAAAGGGAGACAGAGGAATGAGAGTGAGAGTGTTGAGAGAGAAAGTGAGAGAGTGAGAAAGATTGAGAGGAAGGAGGAGTGATAGAGAAAGAATGAGTGAGAAAGTTCAAAATAAACACTTTTTTTTTTACTTTTGTATTGACCTCAGATTTTAGCATGAAATCGCGAGAAGCAGAAATCATTCGGTAAAGAATGTACAAATTGGATTGATTGAATGGTTGTTAGTGATACCGAGCGCGTCAACTAATAAGGTCATTAGCTCCGTAAGTGTAGTGTATGCTTTTGGTGGGAAGGTGGCGGTGGTCTTCCCCCGCTGGATGGCGAGTTCCGGTGCTGACCTACCGTCGGATAGCGGGGTTTTTCCTAACCGATTATCTCCCACCAGCGGGGCACCGCGCCAGTCGGGACAAGCTCTAAGCAGCCGACCGGTCTCCCGACATGTGTGGTAGTTTACTGCATGTTAGTGTAAGTTTATGTAAGTAGGGTGTGAGGATAGGACAAGCAAGTGGTAGGAAAGATCGCACGCGGTTCGTGACCCGTTTGTTAGGGTACTGCTCCGACATTCGCCTGGTGTTGGTCGGAGAAACCACGGAAAACTACCGATTAGAGCAGCTGATTACTAGAATTCTTCTTTAAACAGCGACTGAATTCAACCTTGTTGACAAGCTCGTGTCGAAAATCCTATCACTTTTGGAAGTTGAACCCAGGACTTCCTGGTTAGAGGGACTGATGCCCTGAACCATCTTTTCCAGTACAAATTGGAATAGTACTGAGAAAATGCATTAACAAACATATTTTGGTTAGATAAGCCGCGAAATATATATTTTTTGGCTTAATGTTGTACTGAAGCACTTATAGATAGGGTTAGTACATTGATGATTGCACTTCTTTCTTCTTATGCTTCAATAATACTTCTCCTTTGGCTATAAAACCCATTTTACAAGTTTCTGTGGATTTTGAGTAGTGTGTGTACGCCGTAGATAATTTTCGTCGTTTTCAGTTTCAGAGGACTTCAGGGATTTTTAGGTCAGTGTATGGCAATTCTCTTTCTGTTTAGATATTTTTTCTTCCCTAGGTGGCTTGAAATCAATAGAACTTTTTCAGAAATACTTATTGTAGTTCACCAGAATGGCATATTTTGTAAGGAGAAAAAATTGTCATTTGCATAAGACAGAGTTAGAGACAAGTAATATAAACCATTTTTTTAAAATATGCTCATTTTCCATGTTAACATAGTTCTTCGATCAATACAAACCTTCTAGCTGACGATCATCAGTAATTTCTGAAGGGAAGAAGGATATCATCATCTTAAATTTTCTAATTTTATGTTTGGGTACACATATCTCGGAAACTATTTGATTCGGATAGTTGATATTTTTATATTCAACATTTTTAATTGTTTTTTTATTATGAAGTGCTACACCTGTTCAAAGGTTTTGTAACTGAATACAGCTTCTATTATATTGGAGATAATTTGTAAAAAAAATACGTTCTGTTATCACTGTTTGAAAGATATGCACTAACTAAAGTGAAAAATATAAAGTTACAGTTAATTCTCTCCGAGGTTTCGCTGTATTGAATTTTAAATGCAATCGTCACTCCGTTCATTTCTGCTGAATCACGTAGTTCCTCTTGCATGTTTCATTTTCTATAATATTCGAATCTGTAATAAAATCCCTTAAGCTATTGTAGGATATACGTAATTTCCATTTACATTTTGTGTACTAAGAAAGCTTGGAAGAATTTCTCTTTACTTCATGTAGCATCCAATCATGGTTCACGTTGATTTTTCATAGAAATTGTCATTACATGCACCACTATTACCGTGAGAATTTTCGGTTAAGAATGTAGATCTTCACAAAATTCACACAAGAACCACCAAATTTCTTCCTGCTGGGCAATTTTGGTTTTCACTTTTATTTGTTTTAATGGCAATTACAGTAAACAAATCGCGCAACTATTATTAAACTAAAATTATATCTAAATATGACAATTAATTTTTATTCACCACGCGATTTTGATTCAATTTTATCAAAACGTTTTTTCATATCAACTAGTAATTGCTTAACTTCATAGAGCCATTCTTTCGCGCATGTAAATATCACAAGTAACTATATTTTAAATCAATTTGAAGGCATTTATACACAGTTTTAGTCCTTTTTAAAGAAGTTTTTATATAATAAAAATCACAGCCCTATTTATAAATGACGCAGGCAACGGCGAAAAACGATCTTTTCAAGGCTGGACTCGCAGAAAAGGCTTGTATTATTTCACCTTGCGACGTGAAAGTCAATGTAAGATAATATGTTTATCATAGTATCGTGACACACAATCATTATTTTATAATTGCATGGTACAACCAAGTTCTAGGTTAGTTTCTTTCTCGACAATATCGTGATAAGATTGTTACAAATGTTGGTGAAACAATACGAATGTTAAGCTTACGCAAAAATGTAAGAATGTCGCGACCGAATGTTCTAGATGTGACTGTTCTAACTCCTTTACTAATCTTTATTTCACACTGCATGACGGGAGTCTGGGATATGAGTAAATTCCGAGATATTCACATAATGAACAAAGTGAGCTCACGAATGCATATACTACCTGTATCTAAGTCTGTTACATGAAATTTTCCACTATACATGTACATTAGCAAAACGTGATCATTTTTCACTGCTCTTCATGCCCAAGAAAGGTATAACATAAATGTGACAGCTTTAGAAGGGTATGTGTCATATGAGTATGTGGGATCAGTACATCGTCTGGCCTTGGGAATGAAAGTGAGAACAGGATAGAGAACGGAGGTTGGGGGGCGGATCTTCATCCATTGTTTGATGTGTTCTGCGCATCTACTTTTTTTTTTCATCCTAGTCCTTTTTCTACGTTTTTACGTGGTTGGTTTTTTCGTGGTTGGGTGGGCTCAGTTTTAATTGATTTTCCGCACGCTCCATTTTTATCCTGATTTGGCGATGTTTTTACGGCCGAATGTCCTTCTGGACACTAACCACACAAGGGACATACAAGCACGTTACACAAAACACAAATAATCACGAAACACACACAGCCATGCCCGAAGCGGGATCCTTTGGTCCGGACCGCCATGACACTACAGCCTAAGCGATCGCGGCTACCTGAATCGGCTCCGCATCTACAAAGCAATTAAGAGAATGGCACGTCGAGCCTAATTAAAAGAAACAATGTCGCCTCCCTTTGAGGCAGAATACTCCAAAACACCGTACAGTGTTCTCAACTATCAACTACACGATCAAAGATCCGACCTGTGTAACACATCTAGCAGTCTCAGTTTGAAAGTTCGGGGGTTCAAATCCCACCTCTGGCATGGTCCTTTGCTTGTGCTCGGTGGTCTAGTGAGGTCTCCCAGCGACCGAGTGTCACTTTTCAGCCCTTTTCCTTCCATCCACGGCCTAGCTACACTAGCCTTGGGACATTTTGTCCAAGAACGAGTTGCATCAGCTCTACTTGCAGCTCGCGGGATGTACATTGCATATTCTGGCAAGGCATGCATTTTAAGCAGCCCATCTAGCTCCTTGGAACCTATAATTCTTCTTCTGATTCCTTTCTCTTCCTCAGTAATTTTTCTAATCGCTAATAACACCACATGCGTGACGTACAGGGCGCACTGAAAACCACATCCAGGCATGGATTGGCTTACTTTCGCTAATTCAGGACCAAATGCAAGGAGCTCTTGATAGTCTCTTACCGAATGATCGAAGTTCGAAACGAATAACTAATCACATGACCGACGAACCGATACCTACCGATTGTTCCGTTATGAGCTACAGTACCGGGGGTGGGAGGATGGAAGGTACCATGTTGGTGGAACTTCTTAAAACGGGGGAGGGGCGGTGTGTGTAGGAACCGAAAACGCGAAAAACACAAATTGGACAATACTGTGGTATCAAAGAATAGCTTATACCGAGCAAGTATTAATGGTTGGAATCCAGTTGACCGCGCTTG
>BOPP01000077.1:3695183-3712962 GCA_017312745.1 Gryllus bimaculatus | reverse complement strand
GGCGACGTCGACGATGAAGCCTCGTAGTATATAAGCGGCGCGCCCGCCGCCCGCCGCAGTCCAGGTGAGCGACCTCCGCACCGCACCGCACCGCAGCCCACACGCACAGGTAAGGCACACCCTCCGCGGTGTGGTTGCAGCCGGCCCACCCCCCATGGTGGTGCGTACGCGTGCGCTCGGCACAGGCCTGCCTCGCACTTGCAAGTGATGTAGCCCGTGGCGGATGATACTGTGCTTCGTCAGTGCTGCGAGATCGTCCGCGAAAGACGTCGTATCACCGTCAATTGATACGCGGCGCGGGGTGTGACTAAGACATCCCTCTGCTGCCAAACAAAACGTCACTCGCTTTCACTTTTTCTGGTATAGTGAGTAAATGTTCGCTCAGCGTAGCTCTGTTTCAACACAGAGTGCTTGTTTCGTCGCCCTCAAAAATAAGTGAAAACGAACTCCTGTGATGTGTTGTTAGTTGTGCCCAATGAAGACAGTTGCTACGTATGTATTTTTTTTTAAGTGAAAATTCAAAATGTAATTTACGAACTATTCACGGCGCGTTGTTTGATTTTGAAGGTTACGCTTAATGTGTGTTACGTTAGTGAAAGTTTTCCGTCAACATTATTGAGTGATCAGGTTGTATGTTCTCAAATCCAATATATGATGTAATTCGGAAGTGACATGCTTGTTTGAATGACCCTAATACACAGCCACTCATTCTAAACATTGCTAATGTTTCTTGACATCGATCTGCAATTTCCCAAAATTTCAGATTTTTGATTTTCTATTCGTAATTTTCAAATGATATTACGAAACAAGGAACAATCTTTAGCTATCTCGAACCACATTTTAGATGCAAGATATGTCAAACATGTGTGATAAGCTCGCTATCTCACAGCCTATATCATTATGAACCGTATAAACACATTTCACAAAATTGCAAATTCGCCGCAGTATTAAAAAGAGATATTTTAAAAATGAAATGTAAATAATTAAAATTTAGAACATACAATTCTAGTGCATGAAGTAAATCAGTTTTCTCGACACAAAATTCTCGTGGTACGTTTACTCTTAAAACAATACTGTCGCCCTAGTGTGAAAACCACGTCGACATTTTTTAATAGATTTTAGCAGGCAATTTTATACTCTTTCATATCCATACCTCTTTCATATAGTGAGATAATTCCCGTTTTTTCATGTGTTTTTCTTAAACAAAAAATTAATGGTGCGCTCACGGCTAAAATGTTAATTGGTGTAAAAACCCTTAATGGCAAGACGTGTAGCAAATTTTGTCTTCTTTTATTTCATATAGAACTATTATTTACGAAAAATGGATAGATTATGAGTTACTTCAAAAACAACAATATCGTGATGTTTTACAAATTTTTTGCTTAATAAACGTGTTTCCGATCATTGTTTTGTTGGCAATCCTAGCATTCATGTTCAGCGACCCCCAAAACATATAGAAACCAGATATGAAATCTCCACCAAAATTTTCCGCTAATTGCCCGTTTTGATCACTATTTGGTCTACACGGTAGCGAGGAGAGTACGATCGGCTTGGGTTAGCGATGAGATGACACAAAGCCTACTTGCTTCGGGTGCCTCCGGGCCTTTCTACGCCATGTTTATGAATACTCCTTATATTATTGACTTTTATAAAGCCTTCAAAATAATTATTAGCTAAATTGGCCCATTTCCTCCAAATTATTACGTCTCCAATTTCAGCATTTCACAAGTCTAGCACGGGTCCACGACACATACACACATTTTCTTGGGTACCCAAATACTTGCAAATTGGATCATACATATCTGAAGTGAATCATCTGTCTAAAGAAACTGGAGGTGAAGACGCTAGAGCGGTGAGGGGTACCGTGAGGAGCAAGGCGGCAGAATGTCACAGGCAGGGGCGTCCAGAGGGTAGGGCAGTGAGGGCAACTTGCCCCAGGCCCCCATTTAGAGTGGGGCCCCTAAAATGTAAACAAAATGTATAATCTTCAATTCATTTTTTTTTTATTAACTGTAGTTGAAATATTATTCTCTTTAATATATATTTCTAATTAATGATAAAAATTATAAAAAATACCAGGAACGTTTTTGAAAATAAGGGGCCTCATGGATCTACTGCCTCAAACCCTTTGTTTTCTTTTGACGTCCCTGGCCACAGGAGTGCGCGGGTGTCGCGAAAAGTTGCAGATACCCTTTCCCGCCACAGCGCAGTCGCTCAGCTCACTGGACCATGAGGAGTAATTGAATAAACAAGCAGACTCAACGCGTGCTTAGAGATCCCTATGGATTGAGTCTCTCAGTTTTTTAACCACATTTTATGTATGCATTTTACATTTTAGAATCGGATTAAATCCGATTTTTCCAACTTGCGATGTTTCAAAGTATGGACCCTGTTTTTATTTTTTTTTACTTTTTTATCCACGCCTGGGGATAAGGAAGACATGTGGTGAGCTTTACGTTTCCCCTTTTCCATATAATTAGCGTACTTGTCCTGTCAGTTCTATTTTTGCTCCATTCGGGAATCGAACCTGTAACCGCGCCACGGAAAGCTACCATGCTGTCCAAGAGCCACTCGAAGGGACCCAAATTTTATGTTGATTTATAAATACATAATATGTTTTAACATTAATGTTTAAAATTTCATGTTGTAGTTTATTTTCATAGTAATGAATTGAGAAGAGAGAGAGAGAAAAAAACATTTTATATACCCATGAATTTTAAAGGGTGCTTCCTTGTAGGCTTATAACAATCAAGTTCTTTGTTTGTCATGTAGGTCATTAAATGCTTTTCGCAATGCCACATACTTATACGAATAATAATATAAATAGGAAATACCTTTTCTTCGAGTAGACTACCCATCCACCTTTAGCTGAAGCTTTCTATTTGGGCTCATGGACCAAAACTATGCCGGCCGTTCAGAGAGACTTTTTGCACATCGTCTGGTTGCGTTAAGTTAATATATCCGAACAGTATTAGCAAAAATGTATCATTAAATAGAACATTTTACAGCATTTAATTTTACATGTGTTACAACTTTGTCTATGATTTCACTTTTCAGTACTGAGGGATTATATCGTATATATTCTATTTATTTTATATGTAAGCGTTGAGGACGTTTTTTTTCAGTTCCGGTCTCTCATTTACCATAGTTTACTACCTGATAATCTAACAAATTCCTTATCCCTGGAGATTTAAGAACACGTTACGTTCACTCAACCAGAAACGTCTCTCTACAGTGTCCGCGCTTTCTTCCCGGTGAGGATGAATTGAGCCGTCAAAACACATTTCGAGGCCACCGATTACAAAACATTCCAGTCCCCCATTAAGGATGGTATTTCAATTCCCCTCAAAGGAAGGAATTACTTGACTCACGTTTGTAGTTGTTGCCAAGATATATCATCGAAATTCGAAACTTTCCATGTTCACCTATACTAGTCTAGAAGGCTGTATTTCAGCATATGGGAACGCCGGTTCAAAGACCCCTAAATATTTTTTGAAATAAATTGAAATTGTTTATTTTGAAATTGGACTACTTCTCCGTGGCTCTCCAGAAATCATCAAGAAGATGGCTGGGAAGAGAGAAAATCACGCTTGGTACGCATTCACTTGAAAGGCACTAGGGACACCAAGAAAGCACCTATTACAGCATCACGAACGCTTTTACCAGTGTTCAACAAATCAAGGACATTCCTGGACCTGAGTAATCGGCACTCTCGATCGTTAGACATTGGGCTCGCCGCTAAGGGTACTGGTACATTTTATGCCAGATCTGAATAGCCGTGAATATTTTAGCACTCTGGGAAATGCATAAATGGTATGTGTTTATTATTTGGTTAAGAAACGATTTAGGTTTGGTCAGATGAAATTTAATGGAGTGAGTGGTACTTGCAATGAAATTTACTTGGAAAATAGTAATCACAGTACTCAACCAGTCGTGAAATATAACGTTCAGCGCTGCGGTTGGTTTACAAATCGAGTCATTTATACAATGAGTTACAACACTTAAAATAATTGGTCCAGAAGATAATATCAGATCGGGCTCTTTATACTTACGTTATGCATCTTCTTTCGCGTTGTTTTCGCAAAGCTTCTGCGGTTTTCTCCCGTCCTGAACAAGCAGCCAAAACATAAAACGGAGACAGCGTTGGGGGGTGGGGTCAGTATGATGCTATGGGTGGGGGTGAGTAATTATTTTCCGGGTGTGTCATCTACTTTACTCATACGTATTGTGAGTGTACTAAGTATCAGAACCGGGGGTGGCGAAATTCTCCCCCCCCCCGTTGGAATGAGAAATCTTCGCCTACCTAGAACCTCTGCTTGCTGACCGGGAGATCCTAGGTTCGAGTCCCGACGTTGATAGGATTTTCGGCCCCGGCTAGATAGCTAGTGCGAGTTCAGTCGCTGTCTGGAGGAAAATTCAAGCGACCGGCTGCTCTTTTCGGTAGTTTTCCGTGGTTTCTTCAATCAACATCAGGCGAATACCGGAACAGTACCCAAACACCAATTTGTTCTTCCTCTTCCACTACCACACATCCCGGGAGACCAGAAGGGAGCTTAGAGCTTGTTCAGGCTGGGGGCCCTCTGGTGGGAGATACCTAGTTGGGGAAAACCCCGCTAACCGACGTGTATGTCGGCGTCGGATCTCTCAATCCAGTGGGAGATGATGACCGCCACTTCCGGAGGATAAAAGGATGCACTACACTTACGAGACTAATGACCTTAATAGTTGACACACCCGGAATCACTACTTGATCAAACAATCAATCAATAAAAAAACAAAGAACGTCGGCTTGCGGGGTTTCCCTTCTCCAGAAATCTCTCCCAGCGAGGCACTTCGTCAGGCGAGAAAAGTTCCCGACTTGTCTCGGCATGTATGACAGGGTAGTGCATATACGGTTAAGTTTGTGTGTAAAGGCGGCTCCACTCATTCGGCATTCGCCGAGCAGCGAGCTACTGCTGGCGCTGAGGAAGCCCGCAACATGTCAGGCAAACGTCGGCCTCTCAGCCAACGACGCGGCGTCTCCCAGATAGCCAAGAATGTATGGATTCGAGCCGCGGAAGCTTACGTGTGCATCTGCTGATGTGTTCGGCGAATGTTCGCTCCCTTTGATGTGTCCTAAAGAGCGATGGGTAGGGCGATGCCGAATGTTCGGCGCTCAGCGAATCGCAACCAACTCGTCCACCCTATTTGGGATTCGGCGAGCGGTTTGCTCGGAATTCTCTGAATGCCGCATGTGTGGAGCCGCATTAGGTAAGGGATGAGGATACTAGGACAAGAAAGGGGAAGGAAATACCGCTCGCGGTCCGTGACCCGTTTGTTAGGGTACTCCTGCACCGAAGAGAGTCGCCGCCCGCCAGAATTCTCCCCGAGACGGCGGCGTCAGCGGACTGAATTGCGACGTACTGCGGCGGGACGAGGCTGCCAGGTGTCGCAGCTCCACTCTCCGGATGCAGGCGCGACCGCCGCTGACCAGACGGCGCGACCGCGCACGTCGTGCCCGCGCGCATACTTAAATGGCAGCACTTTGCGACGCCGCCCAACCCCGCCCCGCCACGCCCCTCCCCGCCAGCCCCGCGCTTCCCCCAAGCACCCGGTCCCACGTCTCACCTCAAACGCGCACGCCCCGCTCTGCTCGCCCCGCCTCCGCCCCGCTTCGCCCCACACCCCGCATGCCCCGACCCCGCCACCACCACCTACCGAACCCGTCCCACCCTCGCCCTCAAAACCGCGCCCCACCTCGCTCCACTCCGCCCGCGCGCCCGCCCCTACCCGTTGCTCCGCCCACCCCGCCCCGCCCGTCCGGTCCCGCCGCGCGCCAGGCGTCGGGGCGCGGCGCCACCGGCCCACCCTGCCACGCCCCTCCCCTCCCCGCCCCCTGAGGAGACGGGCGCGCAGGGGGCTCCGTCGTGAATAAGCGATCCGGACAATGGCAGCCATTGCACGGAGCGACACTCCATCATTCATGAACTGACGCGCAGGGTGGGACCGCTCAAGCGATTGCAACCACATGCAGCTGCACTCGACTTTCCTTTACATGTTTATGGATTTACGCTATGATTACCATAATGGGAAAAACATACATGCAAAGGAAATTAATAAAACACGAAATGAGTAGCCTGTAGACATGCTCTCACACGGGGATGTGTCGTCTAAATAAGGGATTCTCAACCTTTTTCTTTCATCGAACCCGTTTTAAGAGAATTGTTTGCTTCATCGACCCCCTGACGTTTTTTTTGTTTTATACAGCATCTTCTGCATAATCATAGAATTGTACGTAAATGCCTTAAAATAATAGTTTCGAACACCAATTTTATGAAAATATCTCTATGGTCAGAAATCAAAAACGCTTACAATTTTGAGTAGGTAAATTTCTGATCTTCATTATAGTGCAATGGTCACAAGATTGTGTTTTTTTAAGAACTGGTCATAACATTCCTTCCGTGAATATTGCAGAGTGTGTTTCCCTGGAGATTCAAGGTATTTTGAATGCAAACTAGTTACAATTTCTTGAGTTTTGTAAGCTTCCCAACTCCGAACGATGAACGATGAATACGAAAGTAGAGGAGCGATTTTCTAATTTATTGTTAGCCTATTTGTTCGGTTTATAGCAGAAAACAATTATTAATTACGTTAATTAATATTTTCTTTGTAATCAATTGGATTTTTATTGTATGCCGCGGTTCATATTCGGTTCTCGATCCCCGATCGACCCCTTCATCATCATTGCCCCTATCAAAATTTCATCGATCCCCAAGGGGTCGATTCCGACAATGTTGGGAACCTCTGATGTAAATTCATGGAATCATAGCGGATAATGGTAACTCTCACTTCACAAATACAAAATAAAGTCTTAATTAGAAGGCCCCTCAAAAGCAACATTATCCAAACTTGTATCATAAAACTGTTCCATTAAAAAACTCCTGTGTGTGAATAAGAATCCACAGCTGGTGATTAAATTATACGGAGATAGACCGAAATATATCTAATATTAGGAGAGACCAGTCACACATTAGCCGAATGGTGTAGATTATACTGATGTTGGAAGGTTCATTTCGGATTTCATCCGACTAATACTGGTATGAGCCACAGTAATTTGAAAAAGGGCCAATGATTCTTCGTGTTTGCAGCGTGTTTTGTGTTTGCAAGCAGTATTTTGGAACAAAAATGCATTGAAAATTGTGCATTACACAGACAGAAGGTTGATTCTTGAAAAATCGCAAATGCCGGAGGTCGGAAAATAGTTACGAAGTCGAAGAGTATAGCGTAATGAGGTGTAGAGGTGTTAGGTTAGGTGACATCGTATAAATAGAAAATTACAACTAACACAGTAGAATACGAAACTACACACCTTATCTCTCTAAAACCAGGAGTTCTTGTTCATCAAATTATTACATATCGCTGTTTATCACATATCCTCGTCACCATAACCTAATTTACCTACCTTCGATACCTCGGATCCGCCATTGTGTACACCATCCGGCTTACGTCCAAAATGTACTTCGAAGCTATTCGTACTTCGAAATTGTATCCACTCAATTTGAAATATGTGAAGATTTGCCATCTAATTCGGAAATTAGCCATATACGCACTTCACGTACACGTGAGCTTCCGCGGCTCGAGTTTACGACTTCTTGTCTGTCAGAGTGGCGCCGCGACGTTGGCTGAGTGGCCGACGTTTCGCCTGTCGTGTCGCAGGCTTCCTGGGGGCAGTTCTTCACTGCCAAACCGACAGTTAAGAAGTCAAATACGCACATCATACACAACATATAAATAAACTGAGAAAAGTCTGATTTACGCAAACTTAAAGAAAAAATCTGGTTACAGCAGAGCCAGTGCCTGTCCGGATGGCCGAGATCGCTAAGGCAGCAGTGTTGTTTCGTTCTCGAAGGATCGCGGGATCGAATCCCGCCTCGGGCATGGTTCTATTGTGTTCGTCTTTTCACAGCCCTATCGTCATCATCATATCGTGTCATTCTCATAGTTACCATAACGTTACACGCAATAATGACCTAGTAGTTGATGCGACCTTAAATAACCCTCCCCCCCCAAAAAAAAGTTTTTTCTTGTGACGTGTTATGGTTATCGTTTTATTGCACCGGCAGTGCATTAATGACGTGTGTGTGTGTTATCCGTCACGTGGGACGATTCGAGCAGCTGCCTTTGGGCGGCGGCGAGGGCCTTCAGTTGGTCACGCGTCCCCTTTCGCGGCGGAGAGCGGCGGAAGCGCGGCGTGGCTGGGCGGTGCGGGCGGCGGCGGCGTGGCGCCTGCCTTTCCACACCTCGCCTTTGGCGCTTTTCCTGGCGCTCGGGGCCGGGCGGCTCCAGAACGTCGGTTTCCCTTTAAAGACGCCGCAGAGAGTGCGCCCCCGGCGCCAACCGGCCCCCCGCCTTCTTCCTCCCCTCCCCTCCCCGCCCAGCTAGCAGCTTCCCCCTTCCCCCGAGCTGCGCGACGAGCCGTCCAACCACGGGCGACTCTCGTGGGGATATACCTCCCCCTCAATCCACTACTCTAGTTCTACTTCACGGTTACTACTTCCGGTGCAATAAAACGGTAATAACGCGGTACATAGCATTGAGACCGCGAAACGTGAACTCGGGGCATACAAAAAATGTTTTATCGACATTCATTACTCCAAGAGTCAACAATTTGTGGTAAAGGAGTATTAAGATGCACCAGACATAGGAATGTAGCGCACTATTTCCTACCTCTACTCTAATTGCCGCCACCATATTTCTGTCGTTGCGGTCGTTTTCTAGGTTTACTGTCAGAGTATATTCTTGAATTCAGAAATAGCTGGGTCATTACTCCACTTTTTGTGATCTACCTCATGCACTTTCAAGAATTAATAAAAAGAATTGCGGACTAAACTTCCGCCGATATACAACATACAGTACTTCGTTTGATGTTACATGCCAAGACGTCAAGGTGTCCGACGAACAACACATGTCAGGAAACTAGATAGGAACTTAGGTAAGATCTTGTCTCGGCTGCAGCAGTGCCCTCTGGAGGGAAATATGAGGGAGAAACCAACACGTACCTAGGATGGGAGGAACACCGCCACCTCTCGAGATATACTATGCACTTACGGGATTAATGACCTTAGTGCTTCTCGTCCCCGAAAGACACAAGAGCTTATCACTCACTCACCTCATCTGAGGAATCGTTTATAAAATATGTTGGGCCTGAATTAGGACGAGGCTCATGTAGTGACTAGGGCATTCGCTTCTACCGCTTGAGAATGAGTTCGAAAGTCGACCAATCCATGTGCAATTTATGGTGGACTAAGAACGTTCTTGGCAGGTTTTCTCTGGATTCCCCAATCTCCCATAACTCTCTCCTCCATTCTCCATCATCGTTCTCCTCGTCATCATCCTCCAATTAGATAATCACATAGACGTCAATTACTTCATTAGCTGAAAGGAGGAACCCGGACTTCACGAGAATTGTTGGCGTTTGTCCACACTCACAGACAATGGGACAAAAGCCATCTTTAGTTGCGGAGCTTTCGTCGCGGTCTGGAATTCGCCATAGACTGATCGGAGGAGCCCAGACGGGCTGGGCGGGTGCCGGCGAGGCGGCGCGGCGCGTGGCTCAAGGTCGACTGCACGCTGCTCCAGACGCGCGTTTTTCCTCATTGCCAGAGCATCCGGAGCAGAGGACTCTTTATGTACCAAAACTCCTCCACAGCACGAAGTTTTTACGCTCACTCGCTTTGAATTTCTGTCTGCCTCGCCATGTCATTTAATAATGATGGCAAGAGAGAACATTTAATAATAGTTTTATTAAAGTTTAAATGTTGATTGTTAATTATTTGTTTTTGTAGTTTTATTAAAAGTTTCCAAATGTTACATATTAATTACAAGAACATGGAAATTACCAATTAAGAGGTTAATTTTTCCATTAAGTCTCATGAAAGTTGAGCACGTGCCTTTTACAAACGAACTTCGTATTCTTGGAGGTACGTCCAAGTACCACAATTCACGAATCTCTGTTCTATAGCCGAGAGCTGAATTCCATTGAATTAGAAATACCTTCCCTACCATTCATAAAGATAATTTAAATTGCATTCTGCATTTTTATGACTGTCATAAGATCCAAAATGTAAAGGCATTTGCATTCTAATTCCGATTAAATATGGCTTGCAGAATGTTTTAAACTTCACAACAAACAAGAGTGACATCAATCATGACTTATAAAACGTAACTAACTTTACAATAGTGTCTTACAAAATGAACTTCATTTTACTGTAAAAGGAATAAGAACGACAGTACAGAAAATGAAAAAAAATATATTAGCGCCGCATATGTATACTTAGATTTAGACGCGCGTTAGAAGCATATGTAGACTTTTGTGAAGTGGCCTGTTCTCTTCTTGTTGGACAAAAGTTCATCAGAATTATCACGTCAAGAAACGTCAAGAATGCACACCAGGATCAATTTAATCTTCAGTCACTGATTTCATTAACAATTCGAAGTATCCCCCTAGAAGTAAGTTGATGAATTTTCGTAATTTGCTGGACAGCATCTCACGAATTGCGATGTGATGACTTTATGAGCGTCTTAATTACTTCGATGACCGGGTAGCCATGCTGATGAATCTTCAACCTTTTCACAATTCTTGCCTAGTGTTGAAAGAGTGTTGTGAATTTCGATACGATCTGATTCATCTACGTGTTGAAAATACGTAATTTCTATCTCTCAAGATTGTCCAGGTTGACACTTGCCTTGTCCCTGCCAGAATCCTGCCGCATTCACTTTCAGACCGCAGAATCCGCGTCGAGTTGGCTATACTGCAATCGTTTTATTAGCAACCAACTAACGGCGCATTTTCGCTGGACAAGTTGAATAGCTACTTTCCTCTCAGAAAATTCGCGGGCGACTCAGCAAATTGCCACAAGTTCAGCTAGTACCGTTTTACAAACAGTCAATGCACAGCACGTTAATTAGATAGGTTGTAAAAAGCAATGGTTTCTCCGTCACGCAGTGAGTTTACTATCCAGGAACTCGTGCCCATTTGGTTTGTTTGTAACAGTGGCTTTGATAGCCAGATAGTATGTTAATAAAAAGAGCTGAAAGCCCAACTTTCAAATTAGTCCATAGTAGGTGTGCGGACGGATAGTATCTAACCCAACAAGCCTACACCAAAGCGAATTTGTAAGGAAATGGTTTTATTTGTATAAAAAATGCATTTGACTAATGTCGTAATGTTTACTGCGAGATTGAAAGCAATGTCTATTTAATAATGTGAAATCGAGCATCAAAAGTTTAGTGTAATGTGAACAAAATGAGAAATGGAAGAAAAAAATGTTTTTAGGAATCATGGGCAAACTAGCTCTATATTACTAATTTCGAATTATTGTGCATCTTCAACGAGTCATTTTGATTTTCTTGATCTGCATTTATGATCTACAGAATGTCATAAAAAAAGAAATGAAACATATAACCTAAAGAAGTATTCATTGCTAATCCACGACAGTTGTTTTTTTACGAAAAAGTGTAGTGTAAATTTCGTAAACAGCGCAAAATGGCATCACAAACAAATTTTCTCTTAATCGCGTGGTAAATCACTTCCTTATTATGTAAACAGTCTTTGAAATGCTATTTACACCCCTCACTGTTATGTAGGCGTTTTCTTAGAACCTCCTCCAGATTCAAAGGAAAGGTCAGTGAGCGATATTCATAAGCTACAATTTTGAGTTTTTTCACGTTGACCATTTCACGATTCTCTCTGAGCAACCCTATTACAGTTTAGTTTTTTAGGTTTTCATTTTTTAGTCATATGGCAGGATGGCATGTGATTGTCTTGGCTCTTAATTGAATTGTGTGTTCACCGAACTTGAACGACATGTACCTCAAACGATCATGAATGTGCCTTATGATTATCTTTCAATGAACCTTTCACGTAGGAGGTGCCGAACACGCCCCACCAAAAAACTTGCACTAGGAGGTTGGGAGGCAAGGGGTCATGAACCCTGAAACTGTTGAAAGGGTTTCCGTAGCTCTATGTTAAGTAATTACGTGCAAAACCTGATTTTTCTCCTTCTTCCCTAACAATTTGAGGACTAGTTAAACTTTTGGAAAATACACCTTCCAAGCCATTTAGCACTCCTGCAACCTAAAAGGTTCAACATAAAAACGACTGTATTTTTTAATTGTATCATTCAAGTTATAATTTACTTCTCCTTGCAGTATGCGTATTTATTTACTACGAAAATACGTCATATATACGTCAAATTATTTAATGAAAAAAGAGGCATATACATCAGTGGTGTAACGTTCGGGCCCAGGTAAAAAGGGGGCCTATTTTTATGCGATATTTTTATTATTTAAGGTACCAACACTAGTACTTGTACTTGTGCTATACACTTTTATAAAAGGGGCCCGCATAAACGTTTAGCGGGTGGACCCACACTCACTTCGTTACGCTACTGCTAGACATGTTGTAGTTGCCGCTATTGTTTTAGGCTGCGCCCGCGTACGTAACCCGATCGCACCCCGGGCCAATCCTTTCCCCAGCCGTTGCCAGCCGGGTGTGTTTCCCCCGATTGTCGCCCGCGAGGGGAGCCGCAAGGTCGCGCGAGTGCGGCCGTTGCCGCGAGGGAGCGGAACCGCTCCGCGGCCTTGGCGCGGCCTCGCCCGAGGGAGAAGGCGGCGGCGGCGGTCGGGCAGCGAGGCCGCGCGGGCCGGACACGACACGACACACCCTCTTCCCCTGCGCGGCCGCATCGCTGCCTCCCCCCCCCCTCCGGAGCTTCAGACTGGGACTGCACTCCACGGTGCTTCAATTTTTTTTAAGTGGCCGATGGCATTAGGTCATTGTTACACCACCTGCCTTATATGATACGAATATTTTTAATTAATTCGTGAATGGTGGCCGCATCACCGCCCCCCCCCTGGAGATTCAGACTCAAACTGCATTCCTCGATATTTCGAGGGTTTTTTAACTGGCTGATGGCATTAAGTTATTGTTACACCACCTATCCTTATATGATACGAATATTTTTAATTCATTCAACTCGTCCTTCTCAACGGGGTTTCTGGCCTGAGAAATGTGCTTACCACCGTTAAAATGATTCTTTTTCTAAGGCAGAGGGTGTAACAATGACCGAATGGCATCGGCCACTTAAAAAATAGAAATACCCTACTATACTACACACTCGGTTCAGTAGATACCCTGAGGGTCTACCATTCCACACAGTGACTTGTTGTACCAGGAGGAATTCGCCCCGAGGTGGGGTCCTGTGCCTTATCGGCTTTATCCGCACCCCACGCCGGCCAACAGGTACGCCGTCAGGCTGGTATCTGGATCCCGCCAGAACGCAGTTTACCTTCTCAATAACCTTCCTATTCAATGCCTAGGTCGGGACACCCTGCCAGTTCTGAGCTACCGACCTTCCAGGCCGGTGCCGAAGTCGAATCAATGTGCCGCGAACATCCTCCATCCCTCCTCTATGCCCACAGACTCGTGACACTGCCACGTCAAAGACAAAAGCCAAACAGGAGGCCATGCAAACTCAGGCCCTCTTGTGACCCCCTTCCCGTCTACTCATTGCAATCTTCTTTATGCTATCGACGTGAGTACCGCCAGGTGACCAACAGGGTGGTTCATGGTTCATGGGCTGTTATATGTGAGATCCGAATCATTCCGAAGAAGCCCTTTGCCCAATCTCGCCCTAAGATCGACGCGCCCAGGGCTCAATTGGTGGGTTTCTGGGAGAACTCGGAGTTAAGAATCGCCTACTCACTGCCTTCACCTTGAATCTAACGACGTGAGTGCCGCCGTGAAACTCAGGGTCCGGGTGGTCATTGCAACTCTCCACCAATGCCCGCCTCCGCGGTCAGGGTTCCCCGCTGCAGGGTCTCACCGTTCAGTCACGTGCGCGATTATTTTCACATTCGTTTCTGCCAAATCGTATAGGGGCGTGGTCTGTGACCTAGCGGAGGCCTGCCAACTGGCCTGAGAAGGGCGCGAGAGCTTCCGATGGCTCGCCAGCCGAGAAGGGCGTTACCGCGGGGAGAGGGGCGCTTTTGATGGGGAGGGGAAAAACGAGAGCTTCACACAAAAGGGCACACGAGTGACCAGAATCTTGGTCGCATGCCTCGTGCGTCGCCTATTCGATGACACGTTCCAAGTGAGAGTAAACTTGGTTTTGGAAGCATCAAAGTCATTGGGATTCCATAGTAACATTAATAAAATAATACAAACTGTTTAATACTTTATGTGTAAACATACAAGCTACAAATTTCAAATAGTAATCTTTTGAAGACGTAATGTGGTTCATAATTTTTTGATAAATTGCAATAATAAATCCAAATAATACGTTTTCTTTTTCAACTTTCCTTTCCAATAAATTGAAATAATCTATTTCCCGTGCCCCTAAGTGGCCCTCTCCCCGTCACAAGGCAGCTCGCGGGTGAATTTCTAGGCTCGCGGCCGCCCCAGGAGGCACAGAGGTTTTTGTTACTACGAGGCACAGAGGTTATTGATCAGTTTATTATCAAACAGTTTATTGTTATCAAGTTCATGTCCACATTGCACATCTCTTCACGGAAATTGTTAGCGTATCGGACTGTATCGGACAAGTTGGCGGTTTCAAACCCGATCGAAGCCGTGGATTTTTAAGGGCGAAAAAATCCTTCGTACACCTTCCTTCGGAGGGGATGAAAAGCCGGCTGTCCCATGTTAGTAGATTCACTTACATGTAAAAGATCCTCAAGCCTAAATGACGCCTCTGAGCTGAAGCTCCTTTCTCTGCTAGTTGATGAAAGGAGCGTAGCGAAATTTGCGTGGTCAGACGGAAGAGCAGGCCTCATGGCCTGAGTCTCGCCACGTAAAATAATGCATCAATTCAATTCAACGCTGAGTGCGACGGCGCCGTGTTGTGTTGCAGCAGCCGCCATGCAGCCCATCGCCGCCCTGAGCCTGGTCCTGGCCCTGGCCCTCGCCGCCCCCGCGCACGCGCAGTTCTTCCAGTCGCTGCCCGTGCTCACGCTGCAGCAGCCCCAGGTGAGCCGACCTGCCCTCCCCTCCCCTCGCTCCTCCACGCCTCGGCTGTTATTAGCCGCGCACATTTTCTTGAGCCCTCGCTTCGCGAGGTACGAGAGGTGTGGGGAGGTAAGTTATTTTCACAAAAGGAATTTTATATCAAAGTGATTCGTTCGTTTTTTATTACACGGGAGAGAACATTTCTGGTTATCAGATTTTGTCTACAACGCTCGTTGCTATTAATTATTGTTCATTCAACTAATGTTCGCAAAGGAGTGGGGGTAAATATTTCGGGGTTCAAGAAAACGTGAGCGTATAATATCAGGTCTCGGATTCTGATCACCTAAATATTCTTTGAAAATGACCTACAAATTACTTAAAAACTACGAGGAAATGAGCTATAAAATGACTAAAATTAAGATGGAAATGACATAAAACAACTTAAAAGGGGGGAATTACTTAGTTTTTTTTTCAAAAATACTAAAAAGTTTGTATGAAAATGTTTTCTAACTCAATAAATTTTACAATTTTAAATAAAACTTATTTACATAAAATTATATTTAATATAAAATGTTTATTTTAGGAGAAAATGTAATCCGTTGCTCCGATCTTTCAACCATCAATTTTGAAAGGTCGAGAAAGTTACTGAAGATCCATTAAATATTCAGAGTTCAAAAAACAAATTCCACTTCAGTAGCTTACTCGTCATGAACTGGTGCTACAATAAAATCGTTTTAATATGTTATTATAAATTCATGAACCATTCTCTAAAAAAACACTATAAGGGGGAAAATGCGTAAAGATGACAAAAATAACGCAAAGGTAATAAAATTACCTAAAAATGGAAAATGGCAAAAATGACACAATAACTATACATTTCTATCACCAATATGTCGTGATAAACATTCATTTATAAATTAGATACGTCTAGAATGCATAAATGAAAAGATGACATGCCATCAGAATCCGAATCCTGCTTATTATCACAGGTAACAGCACGAGTGCTTTGGAAATTGTTGATAAATCACCTATTCTCGAAGTGAGGAGGGGATTTATCTGAGAATTTCCAAAGCGCGAGTGGTATGTAATAGGACTATTCCACGAATGAAATTACGTCTAACAGAGTTCCAAAATGCGCCAAATATTGAAAATAACAGAAATCAAGTTAAAATCAAGGTTATTATGTTATATTACATACGCGGTTTACTGCACAACACAGCGATATCCTAAGATGAATCAGTCGCAGCTTATTATTGGGCAGGAGGGAGGAGCGGTAAGAAAATTCAGATAGAAAAAAGGATAATTTTTTGAGATACACCGGCCTGTTTAGGACATATTGTATGTATAGTTAAACACTATTGGTTTTAATTTCACGAGTGGAAAAGTCAAAGAAATCGTACAATTTCAATCAAATTAATCAGTCAATGGATTATTGAACGAATCAATGAGTGAGTAAGTGAATAAATGAGAGAGAATAAGAGTAAATGTCTGAGAAAAGGGGAGACTGAATAAACAGCCTAATGAATTTATTGAGTACCGTAAATGAAACAATTAGTAACTGCCGTAAGTCAAAGTCAATAAGTTTGCCATTGAGTAAATAAATGAAAATGAATTAAAGAAAACAATTAATGGTTATTTTAGTTATTAGTAACAGTTTTAATACGTAGTGAAACTCGTTCATTTTGACACAACATTGATAATAGGTCGAGTACATACACTGCCTGGAGGAGTATACTAGCCAGTTGCTATAATGGGTAATTTTCCTTGCTTTCTCTGATCAATACCAGCCAATGCAAGTGAGTACTCTAGCAAATAAGTCACTAACCGTTGCATGATCTTCCCTTCCGCATCGTTGTCCCCTCGTTTGCCCTTAGAGACACACTCATACATACGTGCATTACAGTACCATACATGTCGGAAGACCAGTCGGGACTTTAGGGCTTGTAGTCGTTGGAGAGGAGCCTCACGTCATCTCTCACCATATCACACGCCACGTCACATCACTTCACTTCAACTATAATCAGACACAGACACACTTCACCAAACTCACCCCACCACATTCTCACTCAACTCATCACACCTTACCCTCACTCACTCCACCACACTCAGTCTCACACATCACATTCAAATACCCCATCACACTCATACACATCCCATTACTCTCATCTCCACTCCATGACACTCATACTCACCCCATCACAATCTCACACATCACATTACACTCATACTATCCCCTTTACACCTATACTCGCCCCATCACAATATCATAAATCCCATTACACTCATACTCACCCATCTCCCCATACACACTTCATTACAACCATACTCACCCATCACAAACTCACAGAACCCATTACACTCATACTTACCCCATCTTACACACACACATACACTCCATTACACCCATATTCACCCCATCACAATCTCACACATCCCATTACACTCATACTAACCCATTTTACTCACATACACTCCATTACACCCATACTCACCCCATCACATTCTCACACATCCCATTACACTCATACTAACCCATTTTACTCACACACACTCCATTACACCCATACTCACCCCATCATAATCTCACACATCCCATTACAATCATACCCCATCTTATCCACACACACCCCATCACACCCATACTCACCACATCACAATCTCACACATCCCATTACATTCATACTTACCCCATTTTACTCACACGCACTTCATTATACTCACCCCATCACAATCTCACGTATCCCATTACACACATACTCACCCTCCCATTAATTTTATTCCAACCCCCCCCCC
>BOPP01000077.1:3668105-3695158 GCA_017312745.1 Gryllus bimaculatus | reverse complement strand
TAATTTTAGTTAGATAGAATATATTTTATAGATGGAATGATGGAGTGGAACAAACACGACGAAGAGACTTTACATCCTAGACGAAAAGGAGGACGTGTTGTAATTCTAAATTCAGAATCTTAATATATTTGCGGATCTTTCGTCCTACCTGAGAGCGCGAGAGATTTTACGGTGCTTTTCTTTCCATTGCACCATCTGGTTCACTCGCCAGATGTGATTGAGAACTGCTGTGGGTTTTGGAAGCCATCAAAGGGTCATTGGGGATTCCTGATACGTACCATATAATTACAGCAAGATTATACAACAACTGGGCTGTTATATTCTTTTACGATGGGTAAATATAGTTAATGATAACGCCAGACCTTTCTAACAGACTAGATAATAATACTATGATGACATCGTAAGTGTGTTTTTATAGATTATTGTTGACATATTCGGCATAAATAATAAATCAAGTAATAAGTCAGCCGCTTTCTCTTCTTTTACCACTTTCTGCTTGGCTCACGCAACTTCAGAAATATCATCCCACATAAGTTCATCTAGAGATTATTGTGCCTCTTGCCCAGGATCTGACCACGCACGCCCCCTCTCCAACTTGCACGGACGGCAGCTTCTTGATCGGGGCGTGTGTGAAGGTGTGTGCGGTGAGGGTCTCGCGCGAGACGAGCCGAGGAGGCACAGAGGGGTTTTTGGTTATACCAGCACGGAGAGGGGTGTAGGCTAGCCTTCAGTTGTAGTTATCAACAGTTTTTGTTTATCCAACCTTTGATGTCCGACATTTGCACATCTACTTTCACGGAGGTTAGTTTTAGGCTGTATCGACTGTATTCCGGAACAAGTGTGGGCGGAGTTCTTTCTCCTCTCGAGACGCCGCGACTTCGCCATAGCGCGGTTCGGACTATGTGACAGCGGCCCAGGAACTTAAATACGCATCTTGCTTACGCGATCCGGCCTGTATACACCTTCCCCTTCTTGCTGAGTGGGAGTTCGACCAGAGCATGCCGGCGCATTACCCAAACTTTAGCAGACTCCAGCATGACAATGCGTAAAAAAGATACTTCATGCCATATGACGGCGGGTCGTGTGAGGTAGAAGCTTCCATTTCGTCTAGAGTTTAACGTTTCCGAGCGTCGAGGCTGCTGAGACGCGATGGTGTCCGTTTTGATTCGCCACTGCTGAAATAAGAAAGTCCAGTCCCTCATTGGTGCTTTTGGCGCATTGTGCCACACAACTGCAAAAAGAATAATTACTTCTGTGCTCTAAAGTCAATTGTATGCAACGCTCCTGTGTGCGGTGTGCATTATTCAGACGATAGACTCCAGTAAGAGGTTCACTTGTATATGGTTGTGAGTATTGTCGCAAGACGTGTCAAGAACTCCCTCATCGTCTACAGCTCGCCATAGAAGTTATCTAGCCCTGCCACAACTATCCGCCGTACTCTTCGAAATACCGAGATCACTCTCGATCCTAGTCTCCAGTTATTCCATCCCGTGCTATCACGACATTGTCATCTCTCCCACTCGCATCGTAGCATCAACTGACCCTTCACCCTATGTCCTAGCCGCGACTTGCCACTCTACACTCTTCGATACTTTTTTCTTACGCGCACATTTTCTTGAGCAACCCTCGCTTCGCAGTTACGAGTGTGAGTAAAATTTATTTATCTACCTCACAAAAGATAGTGATTGAAGGATGGATGTAAAATTGCAATATTTACAAAATTCAATATCGCTTTGGTAATTTTGTTTCCGGAGAGTAACGCGAGAAAGGACGTGCGAAAGCATTTTCCTTTGGTTTAATTTCAGAGTGTTTGCTTTACAAGCGGCTGCCGTTGCTATAGTTATTGGTCATGCAACTTATGTCGGGAGTGTGGTTGAGAGTCTATCATACTTTTCCCGGGATTTCGAGGAGTCTATCCCAAAGGATAAACAGTTGGGATGTGAAAAAACGTTTGAAAATATAAATTATCAAGGTTCTTCGCTGAATTCTTAAAAAGTTTAACCTACAATAATTATCTTGGTACATGACCTTACCATAGAATACCCTTTTATAATAATAACTGTCTTACAGACAGAAACTAGACGAGAACTTAATCAACTTACAAGATTACGTGGAAAATAAGTACTAACTGAAAGACAAATGAAAAGGTGGGTACAGTGTTCATTAGAATATATATGTGATGTATTTATATTACTACAAAAATATACTCTCATAATGAAAGACAGGTATTCGGAAAAATATGAGGTCTGTCTCGGTTTGTCGTTACTTCCAATAAATTTGTTGGACAACAGAATGTATAGTAAGACTTTAAAACTATCGATAAGCTATCATCGGACTTCGACTGGAATACGTAGGATTCGAGTCTCCCGTAGGTACTACAATGAGGTCATCCGCTGGTCTTCTTGAGTCAGTCCTCTCTCCAATCATCCCACGGTGGGGAAGGGTACTGATGGAATCACCAAGTTTAACTCTGATAGGGATTTTCCCTTCATCTTAAGTTAATTCAGGGACTTCCCTATAAAAATGCAAATTCAGCTCAGTCAGCGACACTGTTATCTCCGATACGATGTTGTATGCGGACCTGCTACAATAATCAAAACAGATTTAGAAAATAACTTTTATTTTAATAGTTTATTTAAGCTCTTTCATTATTGAATAGCTCATTTCAACTCAAACTAAAACCAACGTCCTATGATTTGATTACTCCACGGGTGCTTAACGGGATGGACAACACAGTAAAGCCCACCAGAATGGAGCCGCGTGGCCGCAAATAAATAGAAGCTGGTGATCCCGCGTTCAAAGCATAGGGAAGAAGAATAGGGAAAAGCACCCTAGTCAGAATTAGGCCCAATAACTATTTCTGCAGTCATATCCGCAAGATCAGTTGCTCTCGTGGATTGATAACCACATTCATTTACAGACTGAGGATCGGGTCCCTTACGGCTCCGTGTCTCAGAACTGGCATAACCGGATGTTCACCATGCATTCTGCATCCCGACCCCCGCCGCCGCTGGCTTACCGTCATGTATCAAGGCGCTTCGTCAAGTCGCCCACGGACGTTCCCTTTGGAAATTCGTTTTGATAAATCACCTCATTCTTCCGAGGCCATCGGAGGGGATTTCTATCCTTGAGAATTTTCCATGTGAAGAGCGGGTAGGTTAGCAGAAGAGTGGCACGCTGTACTTTTGGTCCACCGAATTGAAATTTCGATACCGTCTTCTGAGACAGCGCGCCTCCCCAACAATTGCCATCGGCTGTTTCGTGATACAAATTAAAACCCCAGAAATCGACAAGGGTGGGAAACATTCGCAAGTTTATAGTCAGGGATCGACCTTTACGGCCGGGCGTTACTGACTATACCGACCCACTCCGCCGACCTCATGAAAACGGCAACGACTATCCCCTTAAGAATACCAACGCTTACTCGAACTAGAAAACCGAGACGCCGCGTGCAACTCGATGTCTGTTGATCTATACCCTCAGAATTGTGTTTACGCGAATTGAAGATCGCGGCTAATAGTGATATGTGTAATTAGATGAGGTAATATATCTTTCGAATGATAGATTACGACCTATCGCTTGTATCTTGTCCCACAACGTCATAAATGCTATAAAGTGTGTAAAACTATATATATGAGTGAAAATATCTTGCGTAGGTTTGTCGAAATTAGTTCGATAAGAATAATAAGGATACCAATTCTCTCTCAATCCAATAAAAATCAGTCAATAGATTATTCGAACAGATCAGAATGAGTGTAGTAATGTTGAGTGCATATATTCACTATGTCCTTTTGAAGAATATATTTATATGTGATGCTGTTACGTGTCATACGAAAAATAAGGAGATGAGATTAGAATAAACAGCTAATGAATTTATTGAGTACCGTAATAAAACAATTAGTAACTGCCGTAAGTCAAAGTCAATAAGTTTGCCATTGCAGTAAATAATGAACAATGAATTAAAGAAAACAATTAATGGTTATTTATTTATTAGTAACAGTTTAGTAATACGTAGTGAAACTCGTTCATTTTGACACAACATTATAGTAGGTCGAGTTTTTGGAGGAGAATCTAGTGGCCATTTACAATAATTGCTTCATTTTCATGTTTTTTTCTGGATCAATACCAAGCCATGCAAGCCAGTACCTAGCAAAATGTGTCACTGACCGTTTCCTTCGACATCCTTGTCCCTTCGTTTTACCCTCACAACGCACACCTCATCAACATATGTACAATACAGCTTCCATACATGTCGGAGACCAGCGCGAGTTTAGGCTTGTAAGTGTGCTGGGAGAGTGTCTCACGTCATCTCACACGCACGTCACATCACTTCACCTTCAACAAACTTACCTCATCCACACAGACACACACACTCACCAAAACTCATCCCACGCCTTCACATTCACACTCACCACATCCGTTCTCTCACTCTCACTCATCACATCAAACATCCCATCACACATTCCATTACTCTCATCTCACTTCATGACAATCACACTAACCCATCACTATCTCACAATCACGTTAACACTCATACTTACCCATTTTACTCACGACGCTCTCCATTACACCCATACTCACGCCGATCATATCCACACACCATACACTCATACTTACACCCATCTTGCACACACACATACACTCCATTACACCCATATTCACCCATCACAATCTCAACACATCCCATTACAACTCATACTTACCCACACACTCCATTACAATCCATATCACCCCATCACAACTCGCAATATCACATTACACACATCTCACCCTCCCCATTAATGTTATCCCTTCCCCCCCCCCCCCCGCTGGCCTTCGCCGCCGGAACGCCCCTCGAAGCGCACTGCAGTGACTCGCGGGGTTTTGCGTCGCAGGCGGCGCTGCGGGCGCCCGCGCCGGCGCAGCCCGCCGCCCTGCAGCACCGCGCCGTCGTGCTCAACTCGGAAGCCGAGGCGCGCCTGCCGCCCCAGCTGCAGAACCCGTTCTACAAGAACCCGCGCATCGAGGCGGCGCTGGCCAAGGAGTCGTGGTTCGCCGCGGGCGAGCAGCAGGTGCTGAACCGCGAGGCCGACAAGATCCCGCGCGAGAAGATCTTCTCCATCCTGAAGAACGCCGGCCTGGCGCGTCGGCGGTGAACTCCTCCTCCTCCTCCTGCTCCTCCTCCCCCCTCCCGCCCCTAGCCCCGTGGTGCTATCCGTCTCCGAGCGGGGAGCGGGTTTCCGTCCGTCAAGTGCCGGTGGCGTAGCCAGGCCTGAGCCGACCTTCCCGCTCGGAAATAGACTTTTGCAGGTCATTATTCTCTTTAAGTATCTAACATAATGGGGAGGGGATGTTTCTCCGGCGTTAATGTAGAGATGCGGGAAGATTGGCGCCTAAGACTTTCGTTTTGTTTGTTTGTTCGTTCGTTCAGAGACGCTCCTAAAAGTATGAGACTCTCTTAGCTACGCCACTATACAGTGCAATACTTCGACCGTTCCTTCGCACAGAACGGTCAGAAAACAAAGAAGTGTGCGTTCGTATAAAAATGGAATTTCATGAAAATGGAATTTCCAGATAAATTGGCTTTTAGTAATTCAAGGGTTATACAAAACTATTTTGGTATTAGGCAATATATTCTTAAATTTTTCTTTCATTTGTCGTTCAAATCAGTTACTCGTTAAAATTTGTAGATGAGAACCTTGTATTTTTTTTCTTTCTCGTCGATATTCATGATCAGGAATTTTTTTCCGTTCTATTCTGGGATATAAGGCATTCTTTGTTTAGAGGGAGTTGGAACATGTCAGTCTTCGGAGAGTCGCAAAAGATGACCTGTTCCCTCTTCAAAAGCATCCCGGGGGCTTCGCGACGCCGGCTCAGAGACTCTCAGGGATGTCGTAGTGAGCGAAAGTGATCGTACCATTTTGTGTCGTCTGCTTTTGCAGCAACCCGAAGTGCGCCGTCATTTTTAGCTGAGCCGCTCTCATGTTCAAATAGTTCTCCATCTGCCCAGCACTTCTTCTGGCTGAGGGAGACTTTAGCCATTTGTCATTCTGTATTTACTTTCTAATTCAATTTTCCCGTGTATGAAGATACTATGGTGATTGTATTTTACGTTTATACTTCACGTGTGATTAATTCAGTGCACTTTTATTTATATGTGTTCATTGGTTTTATGTACATTGTTGGACGTGTTATAAGGTCGGTATATGTGGCGTTTCTAAGTCATTTTCCGATAACAGCCGCATGATATAACCTACTTTTCGCTCTAAGCCTTTTCTCGCCCAATGATTTAGAAACTCTTTATATAAACCGACGATGTGTGATTGTATCATAGTATTGTTGATTATAATATGTACATATACGAATTTTTTGTACAAATATATTAAGTAAACCCAGTGTATTTTTACAATTTAATTATAAAAAGTATACCTATGACCTTTCCAATATATTAATCCTGATACTGTGCACATAATAAAAATGAACAATATTGTGACATACCGAAAATAGTCGGAATATTTGAGGACTCTTATTATTTCAGGAAGAGACAATAGATAGGTGAACCCGTTTGTATCTATGGGAACGCCGGAGAAGGAAAATAAATAAGATGACGTCAGAGTAGAAGGGGGCCGTGGAGCAAGGCTGGTGGATTTGAGTGGTCGAGTCTAAAATAATGGAAGGATTATTCATGGTGGAATTTTTTGCCGGTGAATCAAGTAGGATTGTTAACAGCTACGCGGAGTAGTGAGGAACAAGTTCCTATATTGCCGGTACTGGACGTGCGATGGAAATATTAGGACATCGGAGCGGACAAAATGCGAAGAAAGATCTTCGTGGCGACTTCCACCCGAGCAAACAAAGAACGCGCGAAGATTGGAGACGTATAATGAAAAAAAAACTATTTTAATTAATTTAAAAAATATTAAATGGAGATAATTACTGATTTAAAAAAAAATTACGAGCTCTTGCCAAAACTTTTGTGGTAAAATCTTCTACAACTACATTTGATTCTTCTCCTGATTTGCTTAACCCTTCCATATTTTTGCCCACTCATTTTTTAAGAGATTGAAACTTTACAATCTCAGCCTAATTTGTGTTCACTTTATCTATTTAAACATTAAAAGGCGACCGTTTTGTATGTTTATGTGAATAAGGTGTTAGTTCAGTTTAATAAGAATAAGTTGTTGTCGCTTTCGTTTGAAAATCGGTATTTGCACTCTTAAGAATGTGAGAAATCGAACTTAAGAAAGTAAATGTGCTTTCATTCTGTAGTATTACTCACAGTTTGGTTTTCTCTGAATCCACTTGAAGGCCTTCAAATTTAGTAAGTTCCAAGGCAATACTATTAATAGGTTTTGCAAATACGGTAATGAAAATGAAATCTGCCGTGCAATTCACTTGTCCCATTAGAGTTGCCATCCTCGTTGAAGAAAATTATGGAATTTTGGAGCCTCTGGGTGCTGGGATTTAATCAACGCCCCTTATATAGATCTATTTAGGTGGTGTTGCTTTAATTCCCAGCATGCTCCCACAAGATCGCAGCGCCAAAACTCAAAAACGAGTTTTTAAAACTTTCTTGGAATCTTCTCTCCGTATCCGAAAACAAATTATCAGTTCCCCACCAGGAGACCGAAGCGACGAATGATACATCATGTCTCGATTAGTGACCGGAAAGTGAGTGACGGACTCTGACAAGAGCACACACGCACACTCTCAGTTTCTCAAATATATAGGGATATATTTAGATTTATTCAGTCAAAAACAGGGAGAAGATTATCTGCGCACGTTTTCTTGAGATTCAGAATCCCTTGCCGTCATTTGAAATATAAATAGTTGAAAAATGTGTACAAGTTGAACATAAAAAAATAAAAATAAATGTTAAAAATAGAAAGATTAGCAATATTCGAAAAATAGTCATTTTCAATAAGTATTATTTGTTTGCCATTTATGTTTTATATATTAATTAAACATTTTTGTATTATTATACACTTACTATGTTACTCTTAACTCAAAGGTGGCGCAAGGGTGCTTTGGACCCAAAACCAATACAAAACGGTGTATATCGTGACCTGAAATGCCAGCGACCTGGCCCCCTCAGTTAACTTCCTGATCGGGTCATTTTCACCCCATGCGTCACATCCGGCCTGACATCCAGCGCTGACGCTTCGACGCGAATATTAAAAAAACAGTAAACGTCGCCCTAATTGGCACTTACCTTTGAAAAAATTGAAGTCGTTTTTAAGAAAATGGTGTTCAGGCGCTAGTATAAATTCGAAAGTTGAATCTTTCCCACAGAAAATTTTTGAGTTTTAGAAAAACCTCATTTGAAGTCATTTAAATCACATTGACTCAATAATACAAAAGTGTTTACAAATTGCAGGAAATGTGCATATTAATGGTTTGAAGAAGAAAAAATGGAGTTCGTTTTGAGAAAATGACGTTTGAGCGTTTCGGAAGAAGTGGAATTTTGAGCTAGTTTTCACAGGCAACGGTTGAGTTTTCGAGAAACTTTATCAGACATTATTTAAAGCAGATTTAGTCATAAATGTAATAATGTGAACAAATCGCCACTAATAGTATTATTAACGACGTGAGAGACAAGTAAACAAAATAAAATTTTGTTGAAAGAATAGAACAAACTGGTGTTTATGTCATCTCATAGTGTACCTCATAGCGCCACAATGAGCCCTACCTGTAGTTTAAAGAAAAAAGTTGGAGCAGATTTTGAGAAAATTTTGTTATTTTTTAATATTGCACGTATTGCACGCAATATTGCGCGAAAACTAAAATTTTCAAAAAAGTGTACATGTCCTTAATGAAAGATCACACTATGGAAACTAATTTTATTTGAAAGAAAAATGTCTATCTTCAATTTTGTAGTTGTAGGAAGATGCCCGAAAAGTTTTAAAATTTTCGAAAATTCAGTTAACCCCGAAAATAGGACCTACGGCACCTTTATAACTGTGTTTTATTCTATTTTTAAAGAAAAAAATTGGATTCGTTTATGAGAACATATTGAAAATGTCCGGAGGGCTTCATGTAAAGTACTCCCAAATTTTAAAGAATGGTTTTCAATATCTCAAAGTTTAGATTCGAGCCAGATGAACAAGGGTTTCTTCAATTTGTAAACAATTCTACACATGGTTTAGGCGCTACTGGTGTTCACAAACGGAGAGACGGAAGTTTTATCGTAAAATGATTTTTCGGTATCAATTACTCACAATTCTGGCTACACCACGTGTTAGAGACTTCTTTTTCTTAATTTAACTCTTTTTCGTTATCAGGGCCCGAACAATGAACATTTTCAGCCAAAAATTCGTCGTGTTTTCTCGCAGCATTACATAACTTTCCTTATATTACGCATATTACTGTGTATACACGTCGTATATATACGTGAAAGTTAAAAGGAATGATATAAAATGAAGGTGAAGGCAATGGTTGGGGAGAGGAACACATGAGAGCCTTCTCTGCATCCCCCCGACAGGACGTGGACCGGCCCCGCCTCGTCGAAGAAACGCCTGGTTTTACTGGCGTTGTCTGGCTGCAAATATTGATAAAAATTATTATTATATTCGTTGCTGGTAATTAGAAATATCTATAGTCGATATTTATCAATAAATAATTATTTTTCAAAAATAATAATTTGGTGCCTATGCGCCCGTTTCGGCTCTGTTCAGACAAGCGTGCGCCGTTAGCTGAATTTCTTAACTTCACTCCGTGAAGTCACAGAAGTTTAGCAAATCGAGCCACCATGGGTTCCTACACGGGTGACCATCTGGGAAACCGGATACTAAAGGCGCCGAGCTTCTGTGCGAAGGACCATTCCGGATATGCTCAAAGCCCAAGAAGGGCTAAGAGACGTGTTAAAAGAAAAACACTAACCATTGTACAACAATGGAAGTTAAAAGCTCTGCAACTTCGAAGCGCATGCGTGTTAATATGTAACAATTTTGATACATTTTGTTTATACTTTTTTGATCCCTCTCCCCCTTGGGTAGTTAGAAAGCCGATATCTACTTTCGATTCATCACGTCCATTTCTTCTTTAAAAAAACAACCAACAAACAACTTCTTTGAAATTCATAAAATGTCTATATACAGGTATTAATATACATCTTTACGTCAATTGAAGCGGTCGATGTAAAAAGGGCACATATGAAAAAACTGTTTTGAGGAAATCTGTTTAGAAAGTTTTGTTTGTATGTATAAAATTTATACCATTTGATAACAAGATAATTATAAGTGAAATACAAAAAGTAGTTTTCAAGTTACATTATACGCATTGAAATGAAAGTCACAATTTTTTTCTTGTTTGGAAACAATTTTCACGCATGTCGATTTGTGCCCTTTTTACACAGAACAAATTTAAGGTAATAAAATGGAATAAAAACATCAAATAAATGGAATGAAATCTTAATACAAAGTGAGTGTTTACAAACATATTAATCCTATATACCATTCTGTGGAACAAATTTAAACTTTTTGTTTGCAACAAACAAAATTGCTTTACTTCAATAAGTTGGGAAACATGAAAGAAAAAGTCTTAGTTTTTAAATCTTCTTTTAAGAACTTCACACTTTTTCTATAAAGTTAACATCCTTTTCAACTAGAAATTGGTATTTCATTCAACTAGAAATTGATTTTTACATCAGCAACTTTCTTATGATTTACATCTGGATGAGGAGGTTGTTCACAACAATGTCAAATTCTTGGTTCCAGGTATATGCTACAAAGTTCAGAGTGAGTGTGAGAACATAGAATGGCACCATTCCCAAAGTATTTTATGAACACATAATTCACTATTCTGAATGGAGTTTTACTTTTACAAATGTGCTTCCCCTAGAGAAAGATCAAAAATGTATCCCATTTTTGAAGCAAAATTCTTATCCATTACAATATAAAATGGAGCTTTTTGATGAAGGACCATCACCAACTCCTACATCATTTATGTCATTATTATCACTAATTTACTAATAATAATAAACACTTCGATCAAAACAATAAACGATAATGCCTTCACAGTTGCAGCTACCTGCTTCTCTCATGCTCTGCCCAGCAGTTTTCAAGATACACAAACGAAACTACAACCACCTGTACTACAGAACATGGTGAACAAGAATAGCCATTCATTGTAAAAAGAGCTCATAGGTTAACATGCCCTTTTAATGTCAATGGCCTCAATTATCCTATTATTATTACGGTAAAGCTGATAATTTAGACATAATGAAATCACTAAAATATTATAAAATAACAGAAATTAAAAATTTTGAAAAAAAGAACCCTATAATTAGTTTTTTTGCTTAATATTGACACTTCAAATGTGAAACTACACCATAATTTCTACAATTGTATGAATGATCACCATTGTATGGATGCCATTCCTTAATATACAATTTGTAACCAACCTTGAGAGTGAAACCATTATAGAGCCATATTTAATACTAAAATTCCTGAAAAAATGGAAGCAAAAATTAAAGCTGGAGTTTTTGATGGATCAGAGTTATGCGACTGAATAAGGGATGCAAATTTCCAATCTTCAATGAATGAAACAAGAATTTGCATGGCATTCATTTAAAATCTTGGCAGAAAATTTCCTAGGTAACAGGAAATCTACAAATTCTAAGGAAATGATGGCTAATTTCAATTCTCTAGTCTAAAACACAATCAAGGAGAAACTTCATTTTCTACACAACCATATTGACTACTTCCCCAAAAATCTTGATGCAATGAGTGAGGAGCAGGGTGAAAGATTTCATCAAGTACCATGGAAATAAGATATCAGGCAAGTGAAATGAAGTAATGTTAGTGGATGGCTGCTGCATAAAGAGAACTTCATCTTAAAGTCAGAGCAGGGCATCAAAATAGTGAAAAATTTAGCCCAACAATTTGAACATCTGAATAGCAGTGTTTTAAATAAAATATTATAATTCAAGATTTTATATTTAATTTAAACACTCAAATTTTATATTGTGATGTTCAAACATATTTTTATAAATTACATAGATCTTAGAAGTTACTATAAATCATGTTCAAATTTTGAAACTTTTCATTTGTATTTCCACAAATTAAAAAACAGGGCAAAATAGAGAAAATCTGAACATGGACTTGAATTTTACATCCCTCAAAACCTAAGCAATCATTTCAAGTATTTTGTCTTATTAAATTATATGCATATTTTTAATACAATAAATGATTCAATTAAATAAAATATAATAAATCTATTTACAACTTTTTAATATTGACACTTGGTAACGTAATGAACTTAATTTAGTGTTTAATTCTGTTATATAGTTATATTTTGCACATTCCATTTGAGGTTTGACTGAATTGAGAGACCTAGAAATTTTGCTATCTTAACATCAGCTAAATTGCTTTTTGTTTATTTTCAATGAAGCATGCGATTGACAATTTGAAATGCAAAAATGCATTGAAACCATGTTTCCTTTGTTAACTATTAATTTATTATAACAAAATCAATTTGAAATTTCTGAAATTGTACTATTTATTGTTTTCTTTTTGCAAAGAACATTTGTGTCATCTCAAACAGACATGTTTTTCTATTTTTAATAGATGACAACACAGAGTTTACTTAAAACAGAAAGAGGATAGGTCCTAAGATCAAACCTTGCGGGAGCCCATGCTCAATTGGCAGAAAATTGGAAAGAAAAGTAAATAATGTTCTTTCCTGCCAGTATGTTATTTCTACTCTGAGATTGATACAATACAATGAATTCCATATGAAGGTAATTTTGGGTGCAAGATGTTATGATGAATAACATAAAAAACTTTCAAAAGATCTAAACATATTCCAAAGGGTGCT
Organism: Gryllus bimaculatus; assembly: GCA_017312745.1. NCBI lineage: Eukaryota > Metazoa > Arthropoda > Insecta > Orthoptera > Gryllidae > Gryllus > Gryllus bimaculatus. The sequence goes on along the minus strand of BOPP01000077.1, from coordinate 3,682,363 downwards.
TTATTTTGGTCCATTGATGAAGCAACATCTTTAAGAAAAGAAAAAATGGCAGTTTCTGTAGATTTTGATTTTCTAAAACTGTGTTGTGAGACTGAAGCCTGGATTTTCATAAAGATAATATCTGGAGGTATTCCTATGCCTAAAGAAGCATTGAAATGTGAGTTAATGGGTGTATAAAGTAAGGTACACAGGTTTTTAATAAACAATCAAAACATGATTGTTTTGTTTTTTGTTTTTACTTACTATTCTGAGAATTTCACCGGAAAAAGTTTCTGAAATAAACATTGTATCAACAATTTTTTGGGAAGTATATGATGTTGAATTTTGTGATTTTAGTCCCTTCGTATGATCATTCGCAATTCTAGAAAAGTGTTGGTTGAAGAGCTTGCAACTTTTTCCAGATTATTTGCTTATCTTTTATTATGCTTTAAAACAACATTCTCTGCAAAGTATCGAGATAATGAGGTCACATTTTTACATAATTCCACATTGCTTTAGTTATGTTACTAGTGTTCAAAATATTTTGATTATTTTTCATTATTTTTACCTGTACTATTCTTTTCTTAAAATTCTTTTGTATTATAAGATGTAAACATGGAAACCGGATAATACATTATGATGTTTAGAAATAAAGTAGTGTACATTTGTTTTTACACAATGAGCAGATGAGGCAACCCTTCTTGTGACGTTAATGCATAAGACAAGAATCTGGGATTCTCAATTGAGGCAGTTCCTCCACACAGAAAACCCAACCTACAAATTCCATTGATTGCTTGACTTGCGAATTGATCACTATGTGCAAGCTCCAAAGCAATTGTCAGACAGACATTAAGATGACATTGTCAAAGAACAAAGGAACATTGAATAATAGGACCTTGGAATCGCTATATATAGCAACACGGAATATCAGAGGAACAGCAAATAAAGAAATAAAATTAGAAAACAGTTAATTGAAATGGATGTAGGTATAGTCACATTATCAGAAATTAAAAAGAAACTAAAACATAATACACATGGGAAAATATACAATAATTTACATTGATGTCCAAGAAGAGCTAGCTTCAGCTGCAGTAGCTTTTCTGGTGAAAGAAAAATACAAAAATAGAATAATGTCTTAAGCATTTGTGAATAAAAAAATGACATTTATAATTAAAGTTGAAAAATGTTACATGCCAATTATAGCAATATATGCTCCAGAAGGCGGAAGAAAATTGGAGACAATTTAATTCTATGAAAGATTACAAGATGTAGTAAATCAAACAAATAAAAATGATTATTTGATGCACAATACTTTTTCCCTCAACATTTTGTGTGGACTGGTCATGATATGGGATAAAATAATGAAATATCTTTATACCTAAATATGCACCAATTTTTATTTTTTGCACCTGAACATGCACCTATTTTTAATATTGTTTGCTCCTAATTTAGCACCTAAATTGCAAAAATGTTGCCCATAAAAGTCCGGCCTCTACTTGGCAAGAAACTTCAAGAAAAAATATTTTCAGATAATCATTAAAACGAACAAAATTGTATCGGAGCATGAGCTGAATGTAGCCTGTGACATTTAACGAAATCTCCAAGGCATAATTCGACCAAAACATTTTTAATTTCCCCTCCCAAAATTTGTCTGTGGTTCTCTCCCTCAATAATACAAAAAATATTAGTATAGCATATATATAGTAAAATAAGTTTTTGTAGCGTTTTTCTCATTTACTATTAAACCCATTTTATTGATTCCTTTACAGATTACTCTACTAAACAGTGTAAAGTTGTAGATCTACTTTTGTGAAGTTAGCACAATTTGTTTCAAATTTATAAATAGATTTAACATTAAAGTTTTGGAAAAAAATGGGGGTCTGAGAAAAAAAAATTAGTTTCCTACCAAGCAATTCTTATCAATGTAGATCAGTACATCAACAGTAGTGCATATAATATACAGTAACAATTTCAAATTGGTATCTTTAATAATTTCTGAGATGGGTCATCAATGTAAAGAATTAAACATGGGTGACATAGGAGGGGGAATCTCACCATACAATTTTAGATACCACCAATAAATTCATTACAAACAACAAAAATTTGACATCTCTACTGTTTGCAGATGACAAGGTAATAATAGACTCTACAGAAGAAAGTACTCAAGAAGAAATATACCATAAAACTTGCCCGATGCGGAATCTCAAGGGACTAGTATTTTTATCCACATTAGACAAGATTTCGCATCATGCAATGTAATTCTGTGTAATATATGTTTGGCAGAACTGTGATTTATGTTCACGTTAGAAACATTTCTGCATTACACATGTTTTCATTGAGCAAATTTTACTATATAAGTTGAATTATGTAGCTATAAACAGTACAATATGACAATTTCTATAGAGAAAACAAATACAATGGTATTAAAAGCACACAAACTATTAAGAACAAAAATTGTACTTGGCAGTTATATAATACAATAAGTTAAAACATTCAAATACCTAAGATACAAAATAAAAAATTAGTGATCTGGAAGTATCATTAAATAAATACAAACATTTTTGTGGTACAATAGCATACACACTGTAAAATAAAGTTCGAAAAAACAATAATTAAATAATGGTCTAACCCATCTTGCTACATGGAGGTTAATGCAGACACGTTAATTTAAGATCAAATGAGGAAAACTGAATTGACAGAACTGAAATTTACCAGAAATATACCTGGACTCATACTTTTTGATCACATTAATTATGAAGAAATTATAAAAGCATTAAAGATTATAAGGGTGTATGAAATTATTCAGGCGTAGATCCATTGGGAGGGAAATGATGGAAATTGCCCCCCTAAAATTTTTCTGTAACTATTAATTTTAACTTGTCATGAAACTTCCAAGCAAAAATATTTTTGGATAATCAGTAAAACAAATAAAATCGAATTGCAACATGAGCTGAGAGAGCCTGCGACATTTGACAAACTCTGTAATGACACATTTGACCGAAACATTTTTAATTTCTCCCAAAATTTGTCTCTGGTTCTGCCCTTGAATTATTAAACAGTTCTGCTCTTGAATTATTAAACAGTATAGAAAAAAATAGAAAAACCATATACTAAAAAGAGAAATAAGAGAGAGCAATTCTAGGAGTTGGAACAGACTGAAAAGTCTAATCCTTGCAGGTGATGATAATGAATTACTTTACTTACTCATACAAAAATTTCATAATAAAATTCTGTTTTCTTAAATTAATATTTTTGAATATAAATTTTTTTAATTTTAATATTTTGCCCTGATTTTACTCATGAAAAGAGTTTCTTTTCTTATCTGACCCAGACCAAAAAACATTACCCACACTTGAGATGAAAGTAAGACCAATAAGTAATCAAATATTCGAAAAGAGGAATAAAGACAATGAGGTGTTAAACATAATACTAAATTTGACTTTATATCTACAAATGATCATGACACTAAGAGCTAATGATAATGAGAAAGATTTATGGCAATTAATAAATAGACATAAAAGGTGTAGAAAAAGAATACAAGTTTGAGACTAAAATTGAAAAAAGTATTTGAAGAAACTGTAAAAGAGTATTTAACATTTTCATGTGTTGGTAAATGAAATTTCAGAACTATGAATAAATATTAAAGGAATATACAAAAATTATCCAAAGAATACAATGAGAACAAATATTTATATTAATTACAAAGAACTAGTGGCAACCATGCATCTTACAGTGACACTAGAGACTATCAGGTTTCAACTGTACCCCACCATATGTATCTGAAAAAGTTCTCTTTAAAAATGGGTCCCAACCAATCTGGCTTGAATATTAGCCACACTAAGTATTTGATAAGAAGTATATAAGCTGTTTGTATGTTCTTATTGGAAAGTTTCAGACAGACAATCTTGAAGCCCTCTTTGGTCTTTTCAGACAATTAAGTGTAGTTAATTACCTTGGCTAAATTTTAGTCTGGAATGAAATTAAAATTATTTGGTATTGTGAAACTAAAAATGGCCCAAAAAGGAGATTTTGAGTTAAAATATTTTTTTCTAATTGTACTGCACCTCCAGAATGTGATTTGGGATATGTTTAAAATATAATCTAATTTTATCTCTGCAATTAATGAAGCAGATTATGTTGATGTGGCTACGAAAGACTTGCAAGAACTGAATAACAATCAATGCGTAGCCTGACAGGACCTTTTAATAAATCTAAGCAAATTAATAGAATTTAAAGGAATTCCTGAAGAGACAGGAGATTACTTAGAAATAATTTCGAGAGTTGGTTTATGCTGTCCAACTGAATTTTCTTTGCATTAATGCCTTTCAAGTTTTTCAAACTTTTATTAGTTTATGAGTCCTCTTTCATTCTTTCTGCACAAAGCCAAACTACTAGTTGTTAATGTTATAAATATGTGTTTTCACATATTCATAAATCAAATTACAGACTTTCTTAAAATTACTACTGAGAACTGTTCTAATAAAAAACACTATACATGTACAATTAACATTTTCTTTCATTATGTTACGTTCATTGTTTTTTACAGTACAAACTCATTTGGCTTGGCTTCGGTTTAAGTCTGGCTTGAAAGATCTTGAACCTATCCTGTGATGTCACGCTAGCTGTACTGAGTTTGTTACACACTGAGGGCCTTGGGAGGTGTAACAGTGACCTAATGCTACTATAGAAAAATGAAAATATAAGGTATTGAACAAAGGAAGTGTGAGATCTCTCTCTAATTAAATGCACATTCATCTGTTTAAAAATAATTAGTAGTTCGTGGATGGTGTGCAAAAGCATACCTCTAGAGTTTTACATTCATAAGTACTATGTTAATTGGGTGTTATATGCACATTTTCTTGAGTTTTAAAGCGAGTTGTAATTACAAATTTATTCCAAAGTACGTGAAAATCTTTGGTTGCCAGGTGTCCACTATTTGAGTGGACAGTCCGCTTCTTTCACACTATGGTTACTATTTTTTTCACAAAAAAGTGGATATTACTTTGTATTTTTTAAAATTATTTCCTAACTTTGTACTGAAATTAATCAATAATTCCTTAAACACAAAGAAATTATCAAAGCTGCGCAGTCGAATAGAAAATACACACAACAGCAAAGTCAAACATGATTTAATATTTTACATATTATTATAATTTAGTGGATATTTGATTTTTGGGTAAAGTTTTGAAGCGATTATTTTAATAGGTGTTAAAATGTCAGAAAGAAAATATTTAATTTAATAAAAAAATAAAAAATTACTGCTCACCCCCTCGCCTGTCCACTATTTTTTGGAATCAGACCTGGCAACCCTATGAAAACCTGAATGTATTTTGTAAACTCATGTAGTATTATTTTTTAATGTGTTTTGAAAATACAGTGTTGGAGTGTTTGTGCTACTAACAATGAATATTGTTGAAAAATTTAACATACGAATTTCACACAGTTGTCTTCTAATAAAAAACTGAATAAAGAGTAATGGTAGACCGACATCTGTCATGAATTTGGTTCAAAGTAGTAAACTTACAGGCAGGGAAGAATGTGTGATACACAAACCAAAAAGCGCAAGTGGCAAGTACCCCGAAGTGGGAAAAACAAATGGTTATTAATACGTATTACTATTTCAAAGGCAAGAATTCTGGAAAATCAGTCCAATGGATGGTGGACGTTACAGTGGCAGTAGTCGATGTAAATTCAACTTTCTTTGCAACAAGACAAGCTTCAAGTGGTTCAAGTACAACTCCATTTAACTTTATAGAGATCTGCGCAATATAAAAAATGTAATTGAATTGATATACATCCTTACACAGTATTCGATTAAAATCTTGAGCGTGCGCATGGGCACATGTCCGGGTGTGTGCGATTCTGTCACGTCCGTCACCCCGTCACTAGTGGTCACTAGCGTCTAGACTGGTCTCCATTGGTCTACACCACTTCCCGTCCACCAATTGAGACGTAAGAGATGTCATTCGACGCATCTCGGTCTCCTGATGGGGAACTGGTGATTAGTTTTCGGATATCTCTAGAAGATTCAAATAATATTCCAAAAACGTGTTTTGGCGCTGCAACTCTAAGTGATATTGCGGGTAATTGAACCATCGTCTCTTAAATCGATCTATGTAGGTGGCGTTGATTAAACACCAGTACCCAAAGGCATTTTTAACTTCATACGCCATAATTTTCTTTCACGACGTTGGCGACACTGATGTTGACATCTTTAAGTGAACAATTGAATTACCAAGTAAATTGCGCTGCAGTCTGATACCAAATTCGAATTTTTGTAGTTTTAAAAATAAATTTTCGAAAACCTACGAACGATCTTGCCTCGGAACTTATTAAACATGATGAATGTCAAGTGAATATGGAGAAAACAACTGTGAGTAATGCTAGAGAATGAATGAACGTTCTCATGTTCGACTTTGCACTTTTCCATTTTTACTAAGTGTGCAAATACCGATTTTCAAATGAATGTGTTGCACAACTTATTCTTATTAAACTTACCTAACACCTTACCTACCCACAATTCACATAAACATACAAACATTCGCCTTTTAATGTTAGATTCGCATACAAAACAATTAATAAAACAATTGCAGAAGGAGAAGTGAACACAAATTAGACTAAGTTTGTGAAGTTTTAATCTCTTCGAAAATTAGGGGGGGGATATGGAAGTGTTAAGGAAACCCAGAGAAGAATCAAATGTAGTTGTAAAAGATGTTGCAACAGAATTTTCGGAAATAATTGGGAACGATCTACATTTTTGCATTTAGCATTTGTGCTAATACAAAAAAGCGTAAAAACGTAGCTTTATTAAAATCCAACGATTATCATCAAAACGTGCAAGTATTTGTGAAGGTGATTATAATTTTGAAATTGCAATAAGACCCGTTCATTGGAGGTAAGATACAAGACAATTGGGTGTTGGGAACTGTTGAACGTGAGTATAACATTGTTGAGGCTGCGAAATATTGCTTAGATGATGGGGAGAGCATTTGCAGAAACTGCGACAAGAGAAGTTCTGTGCATCGCCTTTCTGTGTTCTCGTCAGAAGAGAAGGATCTGAAAAGACAACACATATTTGACAAGATTAACCTTTGCCGTGTGAATAATTAAGTACTGAAATTGTCATGGTTACCTTTGTCTGGACGAAAATAAACAATATCCTAACGAATTCTATCCGTTAGTCATGTTTCTGCTGTTTTTGCCGTGTCTCTCGGGCGTGGGTCACGGAAACTGCAATAACGAGCTGAAATTGCTTGCCAACGTACCGAAGCAAACTTTCCATTCACCCAATACACGTATTACTTAGCTTATCTGCATAATTAAAACGCAACTGCTCGCTGCTCCTGATTCTCAAACAACACGATAATTTTATCTTGGTGTGGGTGTGTATAAACCAGGAAAATTGGCCATTCAAATTAATGTCCAAGTAGAGAGACAGTTTGTCTGCGGAAACGCCAATTAGTATCTTAGTAAAAATAGCGCGAGTTCGCGCAGTTTTTTCTGTCCTAATCTACACCGGGTTTTGTGATAAAGTCTAATACCAAGAAGAAGACATACAATTACAATGAAATTTATTCCACAGATAAGGAATATCACAATATACAAATTATTACAATTACTGAACTGTGATCTGTTGTATTTAGTGCGGTGTCCTGCCGTCACTCGCTTTCATCAGCGCCTCTAGACGTTGTGGTATGGATTCAAAGAGGGCTTGGATATGCTGCTGGGGAACACATTGCCACGCGGGTTCTAAGCGTGACACCAATACAAGAGTGGCTACAGGAGGACCAGAACGTACAAGTTGTCGACCGATCATATTCCAGACGTGTTCAATGGACGACATGTCAGGCGAAAGTGCAGGCTAGGGAAGCAGAGGTACTCGTTGCACATTTCTCGCGTTATGCAAAATTGCACATATGCGTTATTGTCCTGCTGAAATATGGTGTGTGGAGCTGCTTGCAAGAGGGACAGTACCTCAGCCTCTAAAACTTCCCTGATGTAGCGGTTGCTATTCAGATTGCCAACAATTCGTATGAGACGAGATTGCACATTGTAGCCAATGTCGCCCAAACCATCACACTTTGCGTTTGTACGATATGGCGCAGAACAATGCAGGCTAGCAGAATGCGATCACCACGTACGCGGCTATAGTTGTAGGACAAATTGAAGCAGTACATGTCTACGTGCTCATTGCTGTCTGAGGCGTTCGTGGCTTTTGGTCTACGGATTCACGGTTGCATGAGTGCAACTAGTCCAGTCCTCAGCAGACAGCATCGAACCGTTGACGCAGACATGATCACATTCGTTGCAGTGCTCCAAAATTGAGCCAACACTGTGAACGACGCCGTTCAGTCGGTTACGGCCATGCGGTTTAGATGGCGATCACCTCATGCTGTGGTCACATTGTGTGGCTCAGTACCCGCTCGTCGCTGTGTACGACCTTTCTCTATCCACTGGTTCCTCGCACTCATCACTGTCGTAGCAGCGCGCCCCGTACTAGCCGCACGAGACACCCGCTTCTCTGAGACAGATCATGCTGACCCATTCGAACTCACTCAGGTGCTAATAGTGCGCGCTTTGGCGTCAACGAGGCATACAGACACTTGCTTGCATGTTTCCACGTCGTTTGACGTCTCTACACTGACAGTGTGGCATAACACGACCTTACCTATCACACAAAGGAGAGCGCTGCTAGACCAACGTGGACAACATATCTATACAAATATAATCACATCATATTGATACACGGATTTTGAAGTAATTTCTACTATTCCTTTTGAGTGTTGCAATTTTCACAAGAGGCAATATATTTATAAATATAAATGGATGTTGGTTTATACAGGAGTGATAAAATCCGACACCATGTGACCGATCTCTATGAAAATTGACACATCTACGTGTTTCCCCCATAAGGTTTATGTACTATTAATTTTGTTGAAAGCCTACTAAATGGCGCTGCAGAACAAAATTACGCTTCATTTTAATTCAATTGTCATTCAAACTGCGCCCCATCTGGACTTCAGAGAGACACGGGGAGACGGAGAAAGGGAGTGAAACGAACAGAAAGGGAGAGGGACAATCTGACAGACCCAGGGAGAGGGAAGGAGAAAGAGGGAGATGAAGGGCAGAACGACGAGTGCTGGGTTCCGCCAGTTCATACATACTGAACAGCCAAAAAGCAGGCTCATCTATCTAATATCGTTTAGGGCCCACGCGAGCGCGCAGAAGTGCCGCAACACGACGTGGCATGGACTGAGTTCGTGTCTGAAATAGTGCTGGAAGTAATTGACACCATGAATCCAGCAGGGCTGTCCATAAACCCGTAAGAGTACAATGCACTTTTCTGATCAGCACGTTGCAAGGCGTCCCATATATGCTCAATAATTCAGGTCTGAGGATTTTGGTGGGCAGTAGAAGTTTTTAAATTCAGAAAAGTGTTCGTGGACCCGCTCTGTAACAATTCTGGAGGTGTGGGCTGTCGCATTGTCCTGCTGGAATTGCACAATGGACATGAATGAGTGCAGGTGATCAGAGAGGATGCTTACGTACGTGTCACCTGTTAGAGTCGTATCGAGACGTACCAGGGGTCCCATATCACTACAACTGGACACGTCTCATACCGTCACAGAGATTCCACCAGCTTGAACAGTCCCCTGTTGATATACAAGGTCTATGGATTCATGAGGTTGTCACCATACACGTCATTGGGCTCGAAACAATGCGAAATGGGACTCGTCAGGCCAGGCAACGTGTTTGTATGTTGTCCGATGTTGGTATTGGCAGGCCGAGACAAGGTGTAAAGCTTAATGTCGTGCCGACATCAAGGGTACACGAGTGGGCCTTCGGTTCCGAAACGCCAGATCGATAATGTCTCATTGAATGGTTTGCACTTGTTTAAATTGGTGAGCGTGCTCGCTTTCCTTGACAATTTTCCTCTTCCTTTTTGATGGCTTTGCATTGGAATCTGCAGCAATTTACAGAAGGATTCACTTCTGTCACGTGTAATGATTTTCCTCAGTCGCCGTCGGTCCCGTTATTGTACGGTCGTTTTGCGGTCGCAGCGATGCCGGAGGTTTCATGTTTCACCGGATTCCCGATATTCACGGTACACGGAAAGGGAAGGATAAAGAGGGAGGTGGAGGGCAGGATAACTTCTGTAATTTCCGGGTTTGCTAGTTGTAATTTAAATTTTTATTTACTTTGTAACGTTTATGATAAACCAAACCCTTCGTAGTTACCTTGTAATTCCCTAACAATTACTTGTATCAGTTGTTCAGTTGCCACCTCTAGGGCTCCTCCCTGATCCGTGTTTGTTTTTAGACAGCATATCATTTCACTCATCAGCTGCTAAAATACGAGAAAGTATTCATAGTCTCTGCAAACATAAGGCATTTTAATAGAAGCTTATAGTAAGTACTAATGGACATTTTTATTTTAGTATGTATAGTAAGGACTGCAAGTGTATGTATAGTATGTGTAGTAAGGACTCTATAATAAGTAGTGATGGACTTTTTTGATGAAATACATTTAGTATAATTTATTGTTTAATGTACATATGATATTGGTGATATCATTATATATAGAACTATATTACAATATACACAATTTATTTACACCATTATGAATCTCAATCCAAAATTCGCTTAGAGCAAATTTCTGACGCTTTTATACAAACTGCAAGAATATTTAGAAATTGGACTATGTTAAAGTTTAGATTAACACAGACTATTATTAAGTAAAGATTCGGTTAATAATTCTTTTAGACCCATTCATTGCATTAAATAGTTGTATTCTCTTCCAAAGATTGTAGTAACATAGAAACGCAAAAGCGTCAATCTTTTGGAAATGATAAAGCATTATCTACTTTTCGCCCCACGGGTAGAGTTTGTAAATGTGTAATGAAAATGTAAATTGGTGAGCGTGCTCGCTTTCCATGACGATTTTCCTCTTCCATTTCGCTTTCCGGTCGGGGCAGGTTATTGTGTGCGCTTTCCTTGCAATGTCCCAGTATCTGTTGCTATGTGACGATGAGGAAGCTCACTTCTCAGGTTGATGAGTCCAGAATACGGTGCAGTTAGTTTATGTGCTAACCACACGCAACTCATGTCCGCAAGGCTGGGACGCTGCGATTTTTATAAGAAAGGATTGTTTGGCAGCTAGTGCTGGCAACATAATTGAAGTTTCTGGGGTCGTCGTGTCCTTGAGCCCATTTGACTCTCCTTCCTTCATCCATTCGTTTGCAGTCGGTGCTTCCTTTCGTGATGTCCTCGCCCGACGAAAATATAATTTGCCACAAGAAATAATTGAAATTACGAATTGCAGTGCTCTGTTCTCTTTTGTAATTTTTTAATGAACAGTACATTGAAATGTGATTAGTATTATGTTTTTTTGAAAATTGAGTCTTCAAAGTGAGAGACTTCCTTCCCTCTCATTTTTTCGTACTTGACCTTATGATGCCATTATTAATAAATGGAAGTATACTATATACCTGGTGTAGAAAGTCTTTCCTACGTCGGGATTCGAAACCGAGATCTTAATTAACTGTCAGTTATGCGTTTCAAACTACAAATTTTCTGCAGAAGTAATCCTACACAAATACAATATATCGTCGACTTGTAGGTGAAGGGTCCTAACTCACAAAATTTAAATTTTGGGTTATTGTCATTTACTTAATATTGAAACTCTAAATACGGTTCTTTTTGAATAGTTTTTTGCACAAAATATAAAGTGAAAAAAGGACTTTTTAGAATTAAAAATAGTGTGCAAATAAGTGCACGGAAATTATTTCAAATCGCTGTATCTCAAAACATGCTCATTGTCGATTAGGCCCATTCACCTCCAAGGCGACGATATACTATGTCTATTACTAAAATTCAAAAGCAACCCTTTTTAAATACGACTCCGTAATGTTCGTTGTATCAAAATATATGTATAACTGAATTGGTTCCAGACAGATAGTTGAAATAAAAGGAAATAGATACGAATAATTAGCAGTACTAAAACCTCGTGAAAATCATAATTTTTGTTTGTTTGTTTTTTTGCACAAAGAAAATGTTGGAAGCACGTTCCATGAGCGCTTGATGAGTTTCTTCTATTCATTCAGGTTATAAAAGAATTATCCTGAATTCATTCCCAACAATATCCTTCCATTCAAAACTTGACACTCGTCTTCTACGCTCCCTCCTCGTCCAGAAAGTTGAACCGCACGGTGCCGCTCCTCCGCGTGCGCATGCGGTAGACGACGTAGCCGACGACGCCCGCCACGGCGAAGCCGCCCAAGACGACGCCCACGGCGATGTAGATGCCGTTGGACACGGCCCGGGGCTCGGGGCACCGCACCGCTGGAACAAAAGAGCAACGTCCGCTTAGTGCCAGCGCCGCCATCTGCCAACACCAGCGCCTCCGCAGCTGGTCGTCGTGTGCCTTCCATAGCGCGGCCTACCTCTCCGCACGCCACCGCATTCTACAATGCCATTTTTTTTTATAGGAATAGCTTTTGTCATTGATCAAAATTTATCTGTGGCTATTTTAAAATACGTGCACGTTAGAATCAAGCAGCTCACTGCTAGAGTTATGAAATAGAGCCTATGAGTAGCCAAATAAGAGGGAAAATAAAATCAGAAAGTTTTCCCTCATGATCAAATGAGTAAAATACACTTTTCTATCATTTCCTGTATAAGTAAACTATTTAAATAAGTTCATAACAAAGATAGATCACAGCGTTCGTCATGACATGCCCTTCCTTGAGCCATCCATAGCCAGCAGCGCCCAAAAATCAATCTCAACCAAACCATATCAAAAATTAAAGGCTACTTTGAGGCTAATTAAATGCCCTATTCCCAGATTTTAAGCTCTTTTGGGTTTCCCAAAATCATGGGTATTGCTAGTTTTAGTCTAAAACTAGCAGCGCCCCCCCCTAAAAAATTCAACCCAGAATCAATTCAAAAATATATAAATACACTCAATTTATGTGTAGGTGTTAATAATTAATGCTTGCATCTGCTTACATATTCCCTTCAAGAATTGTGTGCATCCCTCTCAAAATTGTGTCTGGAGCTGCCGCTGTTGGCCACATCTCCAGTGTTGGCATATCGGCGGAATTCCCGCCGTTTTCAGCGGATTTTCAGCTCGTACGGCGAAAAAAAAAAAGAGAGGATGACAATGCTTGTCCCATTGTCATCCTGAGTTTGCACAGATGATATCTTCCACTGCCCTCAGATTACTAGGTCTGAGGAGTTAAGCATGTTTCTCACTTCTTCCTTGATTGCTTCCAAACTGGTTGCAGAGAGGAGATTTTTCTTGAACAATTGCTCGACGCTGGTCCGCTATTCTTTGCTCACTAACTTCAGAATCAGGGAAACGGTGAAGAAATCTTTGGTGTAACTTTTGTCGGTAGGCCGTAGTTGTCAGTCTCCATTTTGGTAATGGTGTAGTATTCACGCATGATGAAGGTATTTTAATTTCTATAGTCGCACTTCATCCTTCTGCGTTGCCTGCCTGCGGCAGTGGTCTCTGGAAGCAATAGATTGCTTCTCTGGGAAGCACTTGCCGGCAGGTGCAGCTATAAAGTGGAGATGGATGGGTGCTGCTATGTTCGGCTGTAGTATATTCGGGGTTACCCGATCAGGGCCGCCTGTTTTCAGCTCCTGATCACCACCGGCTCGCATGCTGTCACTCCAGCGGTGGCTCCGAAGGTGCCCGCGCTCCCCCAGGCCAGCGGCTGCTTTTCCGAGGCCTTACGAACGCATATTCCGTGTCTCCATATCTCTATGGGTGTGCCATCGCCCTGTTTGCCGCGCCAAAATTTTCTGACGTTGCCCGTCTCCCACGTGGCTAAGTTCTCAATTGCTCGGACGTAGGGCTGGCTTTGGGAGACTTATTATTATTATTATTATTATTATTATTAATTATTATATTATTATTATTAATTATTATTATTATTATTATTATTATTATTATTATTATTATTATTATCATTATTATTATTATTATCATTATAATTATTATTTATTATTATTATTATTATTATTTTAGAACTTGGGGCTCGAATACGCCAATAACGACGGCCTATGACACAGAATTAAGCCATTGTTCCTTAATCTATTTCATGCATTCATAATCCTTTGTCCTTTTCTATCATTATTTTCTATCTTTGTTTTAATAGAATAAATTACTACAGTATTTAAATTGGAAAAATAATTTATTTACGTTTAGCGGGTTTAGGCGGGAAATTTAGAACTAGTTCAGCGGATTTCGGCGGAAACTGAAACGAACACGGC
>BOPP01000077.1:3646455-3668080 GCA_017312745.1 Gryllus bimaculatus | reverse complement strand
TGAAGAATTCAAGCTCGGCGCGTACAGTCGAAATTAGATGAAAGACCGGTGGATAAATAAGACAGGAATTGAGGGAAATCCTCTACTAGTAAGGGGCCTGGACCACGTATGCGGGGGTTGGAGCAGAAACATTATAGGAATAACAATAAAGACAGGACAATTCAGGGGTTCTACATAAGTGGGTTCTTTATTATTATTTATTATTATATTATTTATTATTATTTTTACAATTATCCCGCTATCTCTGGTCGGTAGGTCAATTTACACCAGTATTCCGATCGACAGCCCCCGGAGTGTGTAGAGTTGAGCTTTACGTGAAGGTTCGAAATAGCCTTTTGACTAATACCACCGAGAGGATTGTATTTTTCAATAATTACTGGTTCCTTTTGCATATTTCCCTACACCGCTACAAATCTCTGTACGACATAGTGAAAGACCTCGCAGTCCCGGGAAGTGTGATATTTCCACGGGAATCACACTCCAGTGATGAATATTAATTAGAGGCCAAAGGTGAAAGGACACAAGTTGGTTACACTTTTGGGTACGCTGAGTTGGCCGATTGAGTTGCGACTTACAATAGAGGAAGAAGAGCTCGGTATACTACTTCATGGTATCTTCTTCTCTAATATTTTTACCCGAATAATAGTTATGATGGTATTTGGGGTTATGTGATATTTATTGTGATTTATAGGAAATCCTGTCTTGTTGGTTTCTTAGCGATGTATCGAAATTATACAGAGGAGAGGAGTTATTTGCCTTGGCCGTACATGGTCCCTTGTTCAGTGATATATGTGAATGATACACAGTAAGAGTTTGCTCACTATTTTCAGCTACATTACCTCTGAGGGACAATATTTATAATATCGGCACGGAATGGCGAGTAAGCCGGTTCTCACGCAAATATGGGTGTATCCTGCTTCGCCTCACTTCTCATCATTGTCGCGCTGATATGAGTACTTGCACCTGTGCGTTGAGCATGCTAAATCTTTCCACTTTGTCATAACGAGTATGTATAGCTTCTCAGCATGCCAGCCCTCACATCTCTACCTATGAGTTCTGGTTAATGCATTGGTAGTTGCGGGTCGCAGAAGTGTGGTTTTTCTGTAGTTTCAAATTGTTGTACTACTTGGTTCCTGGAGTTAGCTATTCATTGAGGCTTTTTCTGTCTTCGGAAAGAGCCCCGTGCTGGAGGCTATCGCCGTTTTGCGACGCTATTAAAAGATGGGATGATCAGACTCTAGTTTAACTTTCGTCTCGTGAGGGTACCTTCCTGCAGTTGCCTTTGCTTTCATATAGGTTTATCTCCCTTCTGCACGTTTTCAATAATTTGGAGCTTGAAACAGTTTGACACGAGAAATTCAAGCTTTTTTAGAGGTCGACGGAGGATATATGGGTTTTATTAAATCCGACAGAGCGCTCACCTAGCTTGTCAGGGGAAAACTACTCATACACAAGTTGCACAGGGAGAAAGTCAGTCGTTCTCCTGACGTCGAAGACAATTATGGGAAGCTGTGTAGATTTTTTAGATGAGATCATAACAAATACTCAGCCATCAAACTTGCGAAACCATTGGATAAGGCGGGTAAACGGGGCTCAGGTACTTGGGAGCATGGGGAATATGATTATATACAGGGTCGATAGAGGATCGTCCATTCGCGGTTCTGAATTTGTTCTCATGAAGAGTTTTCGAAGGTTGTATTGGCATCCATTTAATAAGTTGCTAATGATGTATTGTCAGCACTGATATAATAATGAATTGGAGGGATCCTGCACATATGGTACTAGCAGAGAGTTAAAGAAGATTTTTTAAGAAGAAGTACCAATAAGAGCAAATATTTACACACTTAAGATTGTTAAGTATATTTCTTAGTAAACTAGTGTGTTTTTGATTTCGGAGTGACTGTGGAAAAAGTATTTGTTAAGTTTTCATGGGGTTTCATGAAGGTTATGCTGTGTGGGTTCGGTTAGGTCATTGCTCAACAAATTTTATAAGAACATTGCATAAAAAGACACGCAAATGAATAATAACAAATTTCTCTGCATTTTTCAAACACACGAGAATTCATCTTAATGTCGTCAAGTTTGAGAACTTACTCCGTAGTTTTTTATAGTTGCCCAAAGCATATGACCTCAGTGCACTAGAGCTTCAGGTCATCCATCGTAAAGGAGAATGTGAGACACGAAGAAGATGATCCCTTTTAAGACGATTCCATAATTAGTGTAAATAAGTACAGTAAGAGGGGATTCAAGGCTAACAGAACAAAAGCTTAAAGAGTCCTATCCTCCCGGAAAATCCATCACGCGCCGGGATGTTATATATCTTGTTGGACGATTGTTTGTTGTGCCAAGGAGAGAGATACAGTTTTAGTAATCAATCAGACTTACTACTTCGCAGTTTTCAGTGAAGTTTGATATAAATCGGGTTGACTTGTATTACTATACCAATTCAAATTAGCAGAAGCCAGAATGGAGGAGAGCGGCACGGTGTCGAAGCAGATGTAATCTATTGTTAGCATGATTCTGTAAAATTTCTTGTTTTTCAGCACTTGCCTAATTTACAGTAGTTCTTATAATTGAGTTGCTTTCCTTGCATCCTGAGATCCAGGTTCTACATTCTGTTCTCTTTTGTTCGTAAATTGCTAGGATGTGTCTGTTCCCCAATGGTGTGTCATCATCATGTTGCGAAACACCAGTCTTTTATTGATTTTTGTGTAGGGAATTTGACAGGGCCTAGGGTTTTATAGGCCTGTTCTTTGAGGTCTTTAGTGTCACCCGCCTGGGTACCAAAAATTTCTACCTTTCAGGAGGAAGTGAAAGTAGATTTCTGGGATTGTGAAAAAATTGAAATATATAGTATATAGGGTCTGCAGTGCTGGTACAACCTTTCGCGAGCAATAAAAGGAGGACATACAAGCCTTGGGGGTGTAAAGCATGGTGCTTCACCGATTATGTGTTATCCCCCAAAGAACCTACAAGCGCCTTGGAGTCTATTTCCCCACCCGGTGTATGATCTCGGTGTCACAAGCTAAATGGGATACTTCTTCGGTCTTGCGAGTACTTCTTTCAACCTCCACGTCATAAATTAGAGGATTGTGGGACAAGCATAATGAAAAGTACCCTCGGCTTCCTCCAAAGTCCTTATTTTTGTGTCCTTATGGGAAGAGCATAGGCGCACTCTCTTCCCATATATCTTCCACAAGCTTCCTTTTTTAACCATTATGACATAGAGTTCTTGTATGTAAATGCTTCTGGTTTTTGCGCTCCACAAAGAAGTCCCCGCCCCTTTATTTTCAAAAAACCCCCCCTTACCTCCTCTTCCCACCCCTCTTGAATCCCTACTTTCCCAGGTGGTCTCCCCCATGTTCCCCCACTACCATTTACCTTACATATGGAATGGCCCCAAAATTTTCCTCACAACCCTGTTTCAAACTGCATTGGTAACAAAATAATAACCCAACGTTCCCCCCCCCGACCAAGGACTCGAGGTAAAAAATATAAAACTATATAGCAACTACCAAGTTTTTAAGATGCAAAAGTTAGAAAAAAAAATCCCCAAGTGGGGGGGTACAGGGATATTGGGCCAAAAAAAGGAATTGTACAAAAATACTGCCCACCAAATGTTCCCAAATCCCCTTTTCCCAAATAAAAAACCCCCCCGAAGGGTTTTTAATTCCGATTGCAAGCAGCAACAAACTTACAGAAGCGGGGGTTTAATCAAATGGGGATGGGGTTCCCCCTTCTTGGGTTTTTTTACACAAGGGAAACAATTGGGGGGGTTTATTTTCCGTAAAATGACAACTTAGCAATTTTTCTTTAAATAAAGGGAAAAAACATTTTTTAAACCTTCGTAAAGGCCCCCCCCCTTTATTATTGGGGGTCCCCCCGAAAGGGGAAACACTCCTACAAAAATATTCCCCGATGAAATGGGTTTTTTGAAAATATCCTTGGTTAGTTAACATCTTTCCCCCCTATGGGCTTAAAAAAATTAATATTACTTTTGCAAATCTAAGGGCCCCCCTCCTAAAAAAAGGAGGGAAGCAGTTTATATATTTATTAAAAATTCCCCCCTTTAAAAAAAAAATTGGATGAAATAAACAAACTAAAACCAAAAAGGGTCAAAAAAAAAGCCCAATCGCTGTTTTTGGGGGTCCCATTTTGTTTTTGGGTATGGGCGAAAACAAATTTTTTAAAAAACCAATTTTTTTGGAATTTTCTTAGGTCCCGGAAAAAAATCCCCTTGGCGAAAGAAAAAGGGGGAAGCCGTTTTCCCTTTTCAAACCTTAAAATTAATTTCTTTCTTCCAAACTTTCAAACAGATATATTTAACAATAAATTATTCTTTTTACACGGAATTAAAAACACTAAAAATTCCAAAAAGAAAGGCCCCTATCCCGAATTCCCAAAATAAATTAATTCTAACCAAAAAAACCACCAAACTTCCTATATGAAAAAAAAAATTTTGGGGGGAAAAACAAAAAACATTTAAGGATACAGGTTTTGGGGATCACGGATGCCACAAAAAACTCCTTACAAATTTATAGGAAAAAATGGCCCCCCCCCGGGAACCAATTGGACAACATTCAACTAATAACACGGGTTAATTTGGGGTTTTGAAAAAAATTTGTTTACCTAAAAAGTAAAAAATAAAAATATTTCAATATAATTTTTACTTTTACTGAAAAAAGGAAGGGTCATGGGGGGGGGGACGGGCAGTTTTTTTACATCATGGTTTGGGATTTACAACCAATAAAATGTAATGCCCTTTTAATTTTTTCCAACCCCTTTTTTTCATTTTAAAATTTTTTTACCACTTTTTGGGCCCCTTTTCCCCTCTTCCATAAAAAAATTAAGTAATAAATCCCCAATATGGAAAAAAAAGCCCAAAATTTTCTTTTGGAAATAAACACAAGGGGATTTAGGGACCCAAAATCCTATTGTTTAAAAAACAACACGGAATGGTTTTTTTTCTTTTCCATTTCTTTAGGCATCATAACCGTGTTCTCAAAAATTAACTGCTCACTCGGAATCCCTCTAAACACATCTGGTAACACTGCACATCTCAGTGCTTGTACCATTGTTCTGGATGTAGGAAGCTAGTTACTCAATTACACTTGGGCCTTCAGGGCAGGAGATTCAAGAAACTCCAGAAGTAACAGTTGCCATACAATAGGACTTACGCCATTTTTATATGTGTACTTCTCTCTATTGTTACAAGAAATATGCTGACCGGCAAGGAGTTCTTGAGGTGTAAGAAAAGATGGGAAACGCTGCGAGCGAGATGCGAACTGTAGGTCATGGACCAATGAGTTTCACGTAGAACAGTTAGTACTGTAGCCCCAGAGTTTTGTAAAAAAAAAAACTAAAATGATTTTGACTGTGGCTTCCCTTCGTGCTTTTACCCTGCACATTACCTTTTGCGCGAAAATATCTCGGCCGTGTGTAAGAGCGCCCTTCGGCAGCTGGGCATGTCGTGTGCCTTCCTATTATATGCCTTGTTGCCGCCTCTTGCGCAACCTACCTGCCGCACTAGGCTCCTCGTTGTCCTCGTTGAAGGCCTGCAGCAGCACGTCCGAGAGCTCGATGCCGCCGCCGCTTTTCAGGCCCACCGCGGACGAGGCGGAGCAGGCGTGCGATTGGCCCTTGGGCGCCGCGAACAGGGCCAGGCCGTCCACGCTGTCGCTGAAGGGCTGGCCTTCTTCTGCAAACACGTAGGTACACAAATGAATGAGACTTACATTTCCCGAGCCAAGCCACGTGGCTGGGCTGCCTTCAAATCTCAGTTGGGAAGAAAGCTGTCAACCGATTTGATTAAACGCCCCATCAACGTCCTCTTGATTCCATGTACTTGACCTTGAGATGACCAGTAACTCGGGAATGACCATGAGGTGAATGGCGGTGCGAGAGTGTTGAGTGAGAAAAGAAGATGCGAGGTCCTTCAGGAGCCCATTTGCTACACCAAAGAATATCCCCACCCCCGTAGTTCCCCATTGGGAGTGGAGAATCGCAACCCACAGCGTCTCTGTAACTGCACCGCCGGACCTCTTACACTCGAGAGCGTAGGCTTCCGCGGCCGGAGTTAGTATTTACTAGGCTGTCCGGTTGACGCCGCGTCCATGGCGAAGGTGCCGACGTTTCGGTCGTCATTCTGCGACCTTCCTCAGGGCAAAATGCCTTTCGGCCTGAAGCGTAGGTATTACGCCCTGAGGAAGGTCGCAGAATGGCGACCGAAACGTCGGCACCTTCGCCATGGACGCGGCGTCACCCGGACAGCCTAGTAAATACCTCTTACACTCGTCGATTTTCCTTAGCTCAATAGTGATGGACCAGGGGGCGGTGATCAACTTATCGCATCGTAAGGTCGGATTGGGGCAGGTTGGGGACGTGCGTAATCTATCGTGTAGGGTACTTAAATGGAATTGATCATGGGGATAACGGACACCACCGATCAGAGCAGACAACCTACTCCCATGATCCCGACAGACCCCACACACGGTCATGTTTAACGCATTAAAGCAAACATTCAGCACTCGCCCAGGATCCTAGTTTGCAAAGTCAGTCACAAGCGTTCTTCATCGCCACGTAACTGTAACGATCACAGAAGCCGATCCAGGTATAAATTCCTCCTTATAGTTGCAATATAAACTAACGGTGCAAAAGAATGGCACAGACTTTATCGTACTTGTTAGTTTTCTAATTTTTGGGGTCTTTGCTATATTTTCGGTTTTGCTCCATCTCTACCCAGCTGCCATCTATCGTCGCACAAAAACATTTTTTTCAAATTTTCTCAATTTTTCTTTCCCCTGTTGGCAGAACTGAAATATTACTTTAAGAATATTATAGGAGAGTAAACCCTCGTCATATATAGAAATTTTCTTTGTAACATTTGAAGCTGTTTTTGAGAAAATGTCATTTAAGCATTTTTAATGCAAAATTTGAAGATCTTTTTCTCAGAAAACTTGTGAGTTTTCGAAAAATTTTATTGGAAATCATTTGAAGCACTTCTTCGCAAAAATGCAATATTGTATAGCTACAATTCACAGATAGCAAGTGGTATTCACAGATGGACAGACAGACGGACGAACGGTTTGTAAAAAGCAACAACTCCATTTTCGGTATCAGGTGACTGGGAAACGTGTATTTCCGGTGAAATCTTGAAATTGATTTTCCGCAACATTACATAACTTTGTCTATACGTCGAATACTCTTTATATACGTACGTATACGAGAAAGTAAAACAAATATTTTGGACGGCGATAGATAGTAGCTGGTAAGATGACAAGTCCGAAAAGGTAGCCGAGACCAAAGAATTTAGAAACTAAATATAAGAATGTTCCATTCTGCAGCACCACTAGTTTTTTTTACATTTAGAAGCAGGAGATATCGTTTGTTTTTGTCCCGAGGGACCGGCAATAAGAGGTTGTTTGCCGAATATTCGCTTTTTTTTCGCAGCACACTTTCGCATTACTTTCCCTTCTTACGAAGAACGTCGGCGAGAAAGTAATAATAATGTCCTAACCGTAAGGGATATCTTAAGTTTGTTTCATGCGTAGTGTTAATTAATGTATTTAAATTTCATTTTCATAGATTCATTAGTTTATGTAAATCAGTTCATATAGATGCACAGAAATCCAACAATTAATGTGCAGACACGTCCGGTTTATTATTTGTTTATGTATTGATTGCGTTTGTGAGTAGAAATGCTTCAAATGATTTTCAATAAAGTCTCGAATTCTCAATAGTTTTATGCAACAACATCATTCTGCATCAACAATATTCATCAAATTAAAATCCCTGACAAGGATTGGAACTTGGTTTCTTTTTCTCCAAAGCGCTGAATCCTTACACACCATTTAACCTCTTCGGCCAAAAATTAACAACAGGTATGGAGAAATAATACCCAAGTATGTTATGCCAAAACTATATTAAAATATTCCAGAAAACAACCAAGATTCAATAAATACAAATATTCGCAAAGAAATACAAGATTGGATACGAAATTCAGACTGACACCATCACACTGCTAAGCAGATGCCAACTGCTCAAGATGCATAGAAAAAGGATTCTCATTCAGGCCGCATCCACTATTAAATTTTCATATTATATTTGTATCATTTATATTGTTGATTGTAATGATAAATAGTAATATGATGTCTGCTATTTGATTTGTTTTATTAAAAATGTATATTATTGATAATATTACTTAAGTACTATATTCCATTAACTTTCTCTGTTATTATTTGATATTTTTTATTGAATTGTATTACGAATTGTATTAGTGAACTGTACCAATGACCCCTCTGTTATTACTTGTGATATTATTCAAAATTTAGTGTATGTGAAATATGATTGATGCAAAGACTTATTTGGACACACAAACAAATAGAATAATGCAATAAAACCAATTCTATTATTATTATTATTATTATTATTATTATTATTATTATTATTATTAGTATTAGCAAAGTTGTTCTACTAAAGAATTACTAAAAATAAACTAATATTATTACTACAGTTGCGGTCGGTCGGTAGTAGCACTATAGTGCTTACCCCGTCTTCGAAGTCGCCTATCGCCACTGTTAATATCTATTGTAAGTATTACGGATTAGTCGAAACGGGTAAAATATTAAACTAAAAAGTCTTCAAAAAGCGATGCAACGGAAGCAGTGTGAATTGCATGAGACAAAACGTACCCTCGTCGAGTATGTCTGGGAATTTGGATTTCGCTTTTTGGATGTTCATGGCCATGCTGGAGAGGGCGGACTCGTTGCCGGAGGTCTTCCACACGAACGTCACTTTGTTTGCCTTGTCCTCCGCACTCCGCGCTGGCGTCGCCCCCTCACTTGGCCAGCCCCACGTGAAGTACAGCTCTTGGTCGTTCTCCCCGCACTGGCCGCCGGACTGCGCATCTTTGGGCACGGCTAGCTTCTGCGTCGTGCTCTTTAACAGAGAGGTGCACACATTCACTTTGCTAGAAGCACTTTTGCAGCCCCCATCTGACCACTTGAATATCTTTGAAAAAAAATCACTTTGGATTATTTGCACATTGATAGAAAACAGAATGATGAAATTAAATCTAGAGTAAGAAGAAACAAATCTTGAGCTAGAAGTCTATACACAACATTTATTATATAACTTCTTGTGTGAGTAAATTACACAAATTGGTTAAAAATTAAAGATAACAATGATTTGCTCATTGTGCATCTTTTGTATCAACTTAATTTTATCGATGAAAGTTTTGAAGCTTAATGAGTATAAGACAGACATTTTCTCCTAATATTAGTAACGGTTGCGTTATAATAAAAAGCAACATCTAATCAAACGAAGTTCGAAGAAATACATTTCTTTAAATTTTTGAAAAGTCAAGTTTAAACGATAATGGCACGAACCTATATTGCTCAAATGTGCTAATGGCAACTGTGCTATATTGTTGAGTGAATAAAATCTTTACTCACTTTACGGAGTTGAAATTTGTACATGAGTGCTAAGAAAGGTCAAGACGATATCACCAGAGACGGATTAACAAGTGCATCGCCTGCAGGCACGCCAAAAATTCCCATTTAATTAATTAATTAATTAATTAAATTTATTTATTTATTTATTTATTTATTTATTTATTTATTTATTTATTTATTTATTTATTTATTTATTTATTTTATTTAATTTAATCTTACGCTGGTAAATACGAAGAGAAACGTAAATAAAAATACTTCGTGCGGGTTTTCATAATATTTTTAGAAATAGCATAACTTTCAGACACTAATTAAGCGAAATCAGCTCATTTTTTTCAAGACATTGTACATTACCTGTTTTAAAGATCTGATTTTTTACAACAGAATTTGTTTAAAGAAAAAGTCACTAATTAAATTTTGTAGATTTGATATGGTCACGTTATTTTGGCATTCTCAAAAAAATTGAGCTATAACTGAAAATGAGTCTAGTTCCATATATTTTCCCGTCCCTTATTACACATGTGGAAAAAATATAAAGAAAAATTTTGGAGCGGTTTTTGAGAAAATTAAAAAATATATCAATCGAAAATTACGCAAAATCTACCGGTTTTGGCGAAAAATTGTAAATGATATTTTTAAAGAGCTTATTTTGTACAACAAACCTTGTCTGAGGCAAAAGAAGCTCTTTAAAACCTCATGTAGTTTTTTTCAAAAACAAGTAATTTTTGCGTTATTTGCGATTCAATTGTACGAATATTATTTTCTCAAAACCGCTTCAATTTGTTTCTTTCAATTTTTTTCACATATGTAATAAGGAACGATAAAAATATGGTGCTCGTCATATTTTCGAGTATTGCTCGGGTTTTTGAAAATTAAAAACAAATTAAACTACAAAATTGAAGATAGAGATTTTTCCTTCAAATAAAATTTGTTCTAAATAGTGAGTTCTTTCATTAAGGTCATGAACATTAAAAACAATAGTTGTCTTCGGGCAATATTGAGAGCAATGTATGAAGTTTTAAAAATTATCTAAAACAAGACTTCCTCAAAAAATGCTCCATTTTTTTTCTTTTAACTTTGGCTAAATGTATTGTACGAGATAACATAAACATCAGTTTGCTCTATTCTTTTATTTTTTCAAAAATTAATTTTAAAGACTTGTTTCTCGCGTCGTTAATATTTATATTAGCGGCGATTCGTTCAAATTATATTTATAATTACACGTGCTTTAAATAATGCCATATAAAGTTTCTCGAAAACTTAACCATTTTCTGTGAAAAGTAGATGGAAATTCCGCATTTTCGTTATCAGATCCCAATAATACTAGTTTACTGCCGAAAATTCGCGATTTCTTCCCACAGCATTACAATACTTTCTCTATATTGCGGAAGCAGTAACGGGAAAATAAAACGTGGCGACGACTTGGCTCCGGGATGAGCCACTCGTAGTAGTGTCCATAAAGCTAATCGCAAAATGAGACACAGGTCCGTGACGTGATGCAGTGTGAACCATTGTGACATTTTTATATATCCACTGCTTTTTGGACCTGCGATAGTGCTCTCGAGCGGTGGTTATCGGAAACTCACAATGGGTCACACGGCGTCACGTCACGTCTCTCCCTAAATGCGACGCAAGCCCGTGACGTGACGCAGCGAGACTCACGCCGAATTCCTCAAGGCAAAGTGAGTCACACCGTCGATCACCTACAGTAGGGCGGCAGTTCACTGCGCTGAGCACTCCTGCACGACCGCTGACGAAGACGTTGAGTTTTTACGCGATGGTAGTGGATTTGAGTTCTGAATCGCATTCTGAAATCGAGTTCGAGCTAGAAATGTTATGTTACGCCGTTATATTGGAGCAAAAAAGAGAAAGACACACGACACATGTAGAAAAAAACAGCATATTGGAGTAAAAAAGAGAATGACACATGTAGAAAATAACACATAGAGAATTTGCTTTAAGGATTTTGATGCTTTTAGAATTTGAGAACTGTTTTAGATTAAATTGTGATCACTACGGATAGGATTTGTATCTAATTACATAGTTTTTGTCTTTATACTTACCGTACTCAAAATTGTAATCTTAGTGAATCGAAACCGTGTAAGCACAATATCTAATTATTTCATTACGTATTTTTACATATTTAGTCCATTATTACATATTTGACATATTTTGTATTTTCACAGTTTTTCTCACAATTTTCTCCAATCTTATTACATTTTTCATGAAAAGAAGTATTTTCGAAACAATCAGTATTTTTTCCTACATTATTACTGCGTGTTGTCTACTTGAGGTATGGCTACGCGAATACGCGGTCCGATGTTATCACAGTCCAGCGCTCCTGCTTTTGTTATCTAAGTGGCGGGAAGTGCGTGTCAGACAGAGATAATTTTCACTGAAAAGTATCACTGACACCGCGTTTTGTGACCTTTAACCTTAATTCCCGAGACACTTCGGCGATAACCAACGAGTAAACTTCAATGAGAATGCTGCCCGCTATAGTGATTTTTTTTTCTGGTCGTAGATATCGCCAGTTTGTACAATGGCGAGAGCGTAGGCTTCCGCGGCCGGAGTCAGTGTTTACTAGGCTGTCCGGGTGACGCCGCGTCCATGGCGTAGGTGCCGACGTTTCGGTCGCCATTCTGCGACCTTCCTCAGGGCGTAATGCTGACGCTTCATAGTACATATTTTTCCGGTCGCATTACGCCCTGAGGAAGGTCGCAGAATGGCGACCGAAACGTCGGCACCTTCGCCATGGACGCGGCGTCACTCGGACAGCCTAGTAAATATTGTACAATGGCTCCTATTGGGTTGAATCTGGCAGTTAAACTACGGTCCTGAAAAGTAATAGATGAAGCTTTTACTACTAATTGCTTGTCTGAATGATTTCTAAACCGTTTGTATTTAAAAAAGAAGTGTTTAGGAACATTTTTATAAATGTAAATGTGTTATTTTGAATTAGTGTATTTGAATATTACATATTATATCCGATTTTACATATTTATTACATATTCTTACTGTTTTCATTACCTGTTTACGTACTACATATTTTGACGTTTCATAGTACATATTTTTCCGGTCCCTAGCAATCAGTTCAAAGAATTTCTGCGTTTTTAGCGGAGGTTTTGAAAAAAAGGGAAACTTGTATTTTTTTTAAATTTTAGCAAAATATTACGTACTAATTTTAAAAAAATGTTTTTAATCAAGCTTTTTGAAATTGATGAATTGTAGTTACCAATGTTAATTGCGCAAATTATCTTTATTAAACACATCATCATGGTCTGTGACATAAAGGACTTCACGATCAGCCACGGCATCAATCAGTTTGACACTCTCACACTTACTAACGTAAGAAGAGAAAGTATTGTAATCGTGCGCGGCAAAACGGCGAATTTTCGACACAAAAACTCTTATCGTCGGACACAGGTAAGGAAAAGTGGATGAATCAGGTTGCTAAATATAGAAAGAACTAGTGGTAGTACAGAATGACACAGACGTTCCCATATTTGTTTTCTATTTCCTTTGGTTTCGGCTAGCTATACGAACTTGCCACGTATTTTTGGCACTTCCCTTATATTTTTGCCATCTATCCCCGCCCAAATTACATTTTTTTGGCATTTTCTTAATTTTTCGGTTACATAATAGTAGAACAGAAATATTATTTAAATAATATTAAATAATAGGTGCTTTACCATTTTTCATGTTTCTTAACACTTTTTTTACCTCTTCTAAAGTCACTGGTGTGATCGAATTTACGTGCATTGGTTTATAATTTATTCCCTGAAATTAAGTTCTATTTTCTGTCAAAATATTTTCGTATTTTGTCATTTTTCAATACCAATTGGGTCTACAAAATTGGTATTACCAATACACTTGCTAATCTGTCACATTTTTGTTCCCAGAATACAATTTTTGCCTTCTTCACTTCTTTCTTGACCAAATATTTCATTCTGTTATATTAACTTCTCTCTTCTAAACCCTCTTCTCTTCTAAACTCTCTTCTTCACCTTTGCTGAAAGCCATCTCAAATATAACTTTTTCTTTTCTTCAACCAGGTCCTTTATATCTTTTGTCCAACACAAGTCTTTTTGTTTATATTCACATTTTCCCTTCTCTCCCTAAGCTTCTTTAGCTGCTTCATGAGTACATTTTTCTAAAAATTGGTATTTGCCTTCAGTATTTCCTATTGGGATGTTCTTTAATTTTTCTGCCATGCGCAATTTGTACAAAAATGCAATGGATACATGTTGAAGGCTTTCAATATTGTATCTAGGGCCACTATTGTATCTAGGGCCACCTCCTGTCTCTCTATTTTTTCCACCTTTTGTATTTGGTTTTGTGTTTCCGTAACTTTTGAAGTAAGGTTTATACTCAAGGTAAGCTTTTTCTTTTAGTAAGTGGTGATCTGATCCACAGGAAGCACCTTTTTGAATCCGAACATTGCTCCACTTTATTGATGACAGTTGTTTAGTAATTATGTAGTCAATTATTGATTGCAGTTTTCTAGTGGGCTGGGTCCACGTGAATTTATGTATTTCTTTATGTGGAAAATAGCCATTCAATATTTTAAGATCACACAGTTCACATGACTCTATAAGTCTTTCTCCGTTCATTTAAATACATTTTCACATATCGCCCACACAACATAATGCGCCATTCGTTTTTCCAACTCTTCCATTAAAATCACCTAGAAGCACCACTTCTTTGCGATTTCAATAGAATCCAGAAGCATAGTCAGTTTCTCTAAAAACACATCTTTTTCTGCAACACTTGCATCGTCTGTTGGAGCATTAATTCCTATAATAAAACATTGCGTCCTCTTAGTACAAGATCGAGACATGCTATTCTCTCATCAATTGCTTCCCAGCTATGAATATTTTTTTCTCCAATCTTTTTGTGCACGCCAGCTCTTGCACGCTTTTCTTTTCACACTCCACTAAAAAAGTGAACATAATTTTCTTTCCTTTCATTTTCGCATTTCCCTTCTTTTTTGTTTCACTCAACACTATTATATTCATGTTAAACTCCTCTATTGCGTTAAAACTTCATTTACTTTAATGCTTAAACCTTGAACATTCCAGCATTCAAAATTCATAGATCATTTTCCTTGCCTTTGTCGCCGTCGTGAGTTAATCCGAGGCTCATTTCCATTGAGAGTTTGAGCGGCTTTTTATATTATATGGGGGTGCTGGCCAGATGCCTCAACCCCCTTCCAGGAAGACCGGGTAATTTTCTTTTGGGGTTTTCTTCCCTTAGATTGTCTTCCAAGACTCTGGAGTTCAATCTACCCCTATTTGAAGCACTTCTGCCTCTGAACAGGAAAAAAGGAATCGTAAAGATGCCCCTGAGGTTAGAAAACGGAAGTCTCTTAGCTACTCAATCCACCCATTGGCTCCCGGGGTTCAGGAATGGATTTTAGGTAAGAAGGATATCTTACAGTTACGGACAGCGGTCAGCCACTCCTTTGTAGGTAGGAGAAACCAGGCTAATTGCTGCATTCTCCATCCACCGGTAAGGGCGTGCGATGAAAAATAATAAAGCACCTGGGATTGGAAGTATTCCCATAAAGTTGGTTAAACATTATCTTATTGTAGGTTTGGAATTAATTAATGAAATATTCAATGGCATTTTAAAAGGAGGTAAAATACCTGAAATATGGAAATTAGCCTATATAAATTCAATTTACAAAAAGGGCTGTAAAAAAGATTGTAATAATTATAGAGGGATAAGTGTGACTTTGACAGATCTTTGGTTATACTGTATGGACGTGCGCTAAAGAATAGAACTGAAATGCAAACACCAGACGCAGAAGAGCAAAGTGGTTTTCGACCAGGAATATCCTGTATTGACAATATTTTCTGTCTCAAAAAACTGATGGAAAAACAATTGAGCGAGGAAGAGAACTTCACATCATTTTCATTGATCTCAAAAAGGCTTATGATAATGTACCAGTAAAAGAAGTATGGGGGGCAATGGAAGAAAAATGAATATCAACAACATACATAAATGCAGTCAAACAACTTTATAAAGATAACAAAAGTCAAGTAAAAGTGAGAAAATGTCTATCTGACAATTTCCCAGTAAATAAAAGATTAAGGCATGGCTGCTGTATATCTCCACCCCTGTTTAAGATATACATTGATAAAGCCCTAAAAGAATAGAAAAGAAAGAGCAGAAGCATGGGTGTAAAAATAGGTGATGAAACATTGTTTAGTCTACTATTTGCAGACTAGCACGTGATTATGACTGAAGATGATGAAACTTTTATGTTCAGAAAATTAGTAGAAGAGTATGGAAAATTGGAAATGGAAATAAATGTACAAAAGGCTGAATGTATGATGGTGGGAGGTATGCCCCATGATTTGGAGACTGGTATAGGAATAATTAAAGGTAATACACAATATAAGTATTTGGGAGTAACACTAATAGCAGATGGTAGAGACGAAGAGGATGTGAAAAATAAAAATATAAGAGGAAAAATAGACACAAGACAGTTGAATCCAGTGCTATGGAACTCAATTATTTCAATGAAGACAAAGAAACGCAAATATAGCTCCTTCATAGAGAGTACCACACTCTATGGGGCAGAAGTCTGGACAGTAACAAAAAGTTTGAAAGACAAACTTCAATCAACAGAAATGTTGTTCTGGCGTAGATGTTGTAAACTCTCTCTGTTAGAAAAAATAAGAAATGACGAAATAGAAAATTAAATGAAAGTGCAAAAAACCTTGAACAAGACGATCGAAATGAAACAACTAAAATGGCATGGACAAACAGTATGAGAAGGTTGAAATCGGATAGACTTCCACAAAAAGTTTGGCAGTGGATACCAAATCGAAGAAGATACAAGGGAAGACCGAGAAGAACGTGGAACATGGCAATAAATGAAGCCATAGAAAAAAGATAAATGGAGGAAAACGATGTATGGGATAAAGAGGCATGGAAATTGGGATGCTAAGGCTGTAAAAAAAACAGCTATATAGATAGGTAAATTAAATTACAGTAAACCTTTGTTCTAAATGACAATTACCTTTGACAAATTTGGAGAAAATTCAAAATTAAAAGATCTTTCACAGATATTTTTTGAGTTTTCGAAAAATATTACAATTTGAAGCATATTAAATCATAAATACGAAAGTGTTTGGAAATTGATGGAAATATGCATATTAACGGCGCGAGAGATATTTCAAAAAAATACATTAGAGACATTTTTGAAAAAACAAAAAAAACAAAAAATACCCCGAAATGAAGAAACTTGATATGACATTTAAACCACATCTACTTATAAATACAATATTGTGGACAAATTGCCGCTAATATCATTAACTCATTATTAACTCATTAAGAATCTTATTATCGACATGAGAGACAAGTAAATAAATTACATTTTTGTAATTTTTGGCAAAACAAAACAACAATATGGCGTTTATGCCATCGTATAGAGTACATTTAGCATTATCCTTACTAAAATTTTTAAAAAATATTGAAGCCGTTTATGAGAACATCTTTTTTCTTAATTGCACCTTTTGTTCGCAATAATGCGCGGAAACTACTAAAAGTTTTTAAAAAAAGTCATAACCATAATGAATATTCACTATGGAGAACAAATTTCATAGAAGGAAAAATCTCCATCTTCAATTTTGTAGTTGTAAGAAGAGGCCAAAAAATCTAGTCTTTGATAAGAGTATTTTACTCTATTCTTACAAGAAATTTAAAGAAAAAACATGGAGTCGTTTTTTGGGAAAAATTTTGAAAACTTGTACTATATATATTAAAACCTGTACTATATATATTACTCCGTATACACGTACGTAGTAATATAATAGTAATAGTAAAATTCCTCTAACACGTGGTGTAGCCAGAATCCATGTTTTGTGGGCCCTTGATACCAAAAAATTAATTGTCGGCAAAACGTCTCTCTGTCTATGGACGTTAGCGCATTAACCGTTCAGCTGATTTTCTCCAAAATTGATATTCCGCAATGCTTCTAGCTAATGTCGCAGACCATGGGGTTGGAAACCGAAAATGTAATTTTGGACGCACTCTGCATGAAGCCTCTAGCACATTTTCAAAATAATGGCTCCACATTTTTTGATTAAGTTTTGTAGTTATATAGTGCAAAGGACATTGAAGCGA
Source organism: Gryllus bimaculatus (assembly GCA_017312745.1). Classification (NCBI taxonomy): domain Eukaryota; kingdom Metazoa; phylum Arthropoda; class Insecta; order Orthoptera; family Gryllidae; genus Gryllus; species Gryllus bimaculatus. The sequence continues at coordinate 3,650,495 of BOPP01000077.1, read as the reverse complement.
ATAATGCAGTTCTCATTTTCGTTAATATTCCCGACTTATCGAAACGAGGAAAAATAAAAATAAAAATAGAACTTCAAAATTGGAGATGGAGATTTTTGTGTAAAAGTCGCTTGTACGAAATAAGTTAACAAAATCATGTACACTTTTTCAAAAGCCGAGTAATTTTAGCGAATTTTGGGATTGAAATTTACAAAAAAATTTCTGCTTTAAACTGCTTACATTTTTTTCATTAAATTATATTTAGTTGTGTAATAAAATACGATAAATGATATGGTGCTAGTGATATTTTCAGGTATTTCTCTCTTGAAAATTTCAAAAAAAAATTTAGAACTACAAAATTGGATATATATATATATATATATATATATATATATATATATATATATATATATATATATATATATATTTCACACCAACAGCAGTCCACAAGAAAAATTGAATGAATGATATGAAAAAAAATTAATTTTAATTTTAGTTAGAAATTGAAAATTCAAATGTTAATTCTATTTTTGCTTTCCCCAATTTTAATTAACTTAATTCTACCATTAGTATTCCCAGTGTATTGACGTACGAGTACATAAAGTTCACGAACTGCCGACGGTATAATGGCTTTCATCTTTCCTTCATACCGGACACAAATAATCCTTAAAGATATGTGTTATTTGGAAATATTTGAAAGAATGGTGATCTGTGTTTTTCTGTAATTTATAAAATTATCATTTTGTCCAGTTTAAGATATCATACAACTGTGGTGGGGCACGCAACACTACCTTAAAACTGTATAGCTAGGTCATAGTATACAAGTTTATAGATAATTAATAATAAATTAATTGATTTAAATAAGATAGTAATTATTTATTTATAATTTCAGAAGTAATATCCAGGTTATTAATTTGGAATATTTATTAAATTGAGTCTCGAGATCATTCTAATTCTTTAAGATGTATAAGATTTATCTTGATGGATGCTGCACTTTTATTTTTATTTTATTATAATAGCCATAATAAAAATGGCTTATTATATCACATATTGTTATTTATTGATTGTCTATTTAATATTTTTTTTTTCTTAATTAAAGACAATCATTAGATAAATTAAATACGGAACACGTCACCTATAAAACATTTTTTAATCAATTGGCAAGATTACCATAAACAATATATTCTTAGATACATAATTCACACAACTAAGATACGTTTTCATACGTATCTGAACTACAAACATTAAAAATTCAAAACACCATTAAAGAATCAGTAAACATTGACGACACAGATCACTCGGGATTGTTTAACCAAGTATTCCTATAGGATAGATAACAAATATCGTTAGACTATATTATCAAATAAAATGGCAATCATACACTACGTATTGATTTCAAAACTCACCTCACGTTTATCATTGATATAAGGTACAATGATTACTATCTTCAAACTTGCAAATATGCAAGGGTTTCCGTCTTCCCGGTCCACAGACGCATTCAATTCTGGAGGATCGTTTGGATCTGTTGAGCTGTCTGTAGAAGAGCCGTCAGTAGAAGAGCCGTCGGTAGACGAGCCATCTGTAGAAGAGCCGTCGGTAGAAGACCCGTCGGTAGACGAGACGTCGGTAGAAGAGCCGTCAGTAGAAGAGCCGTCTGTAGAAGAACCGTCGGTAGAAGAGCCGTCGGTAGAAGACCCATCTGTAGAAGAGCCGTCAGTTGATGAGCCGTCGGTAGAAGAGCCGTCAGTAGACGAACCATCAGTAGAAGACCCGTCGGTAGAGCCGTCCGTAGATGAGCCGTCGGTAGAAGAGACGTTTTCGTCATCGGCTCCGTTGCCTACCCCGCCACTGTTTCTGTTTTGGTGTGTTTCGCTATTTATGTTACCGCTACCGCTTGCATTGTTGTCGTCGTCGCTGTTCCCGATTTTATTTCGTGTGTGATCTCCTTTGTCGTCTCGGTTTCGTGTGTTTCTTCTGTCGATTTCCGTGCTGTAATATCTTCCTTCAATATTACCTCTTTGGCTGTCGGTTGTGATGCCTTTTACGTTTATAGCATTTGTAATAGTTGTATTGTAATCACTAATAGTGTTCTTTATGTTGTTTCTGATTTTGAATTGTGCACTAATAACATTTTGTCCTTTGTAGGGGATGCTATTATCGTATGCGTCCGGGAAGTGTGGGTCGCTGCTCTCGTGTATCTTGGAAAGCCTTATGCCATTGTTTTCACTTCTATTCCTTTGAAGTTTATCTGAAAAATATTGTCATGATTAATTGTATTTTTTTACTGTTATAACACATTTGGATAGAGTATTATTAGTAATGATTTTCTTGGAACTAATTCTGGGTTTTATTAGTATGTATATGCAATTTCTGTGTTTGTTAAAAACTCTCCATGTTATTTTCTCACTCTCAGAATTTCTCTTAGTGTCGTTTTAACAGGTCACAAATAAAAATTCACTGACAAGCCTCGATCCAGCCAACCTCCCCTCCGAAGAGCTGGGCCCACATATATTGAAGAATTTTTTTTAGGGATTTTTGAGATTTTTTTGTAAATTTGAAGCGCATTTTATGCAAAAATGACTAACTTTTACAAAAAATGTACCTGACCTTTTTTAAAGATCTAATTGTTTACAACAGACTTTGTCTGAGCCACAAACCGCTATCATCAATTTTGTAGTTTTACATTCTTTTGCAATTTTCGAAAAATGAGACCTGCACCATTTTCTTAAACGTCTTTCGCACTATTGAACAACAACTTTTAATCAAACAATTTGGATCTTTTTTTTTTTAATTTTGAAAATGTCTGAGGAACTTCATGTAAAGTACCTCCCCCCCCCAAATTAATGTTTCGTTTTCAAAATTCAGGGGCTGCGGCATAAGCCTGATCGAATGAGGAGTATCAATTTACGAGAAAAACGGATGAACGGTTTAGCCGCTAGCGTTGACCACAGACGGACGTTTTGCCGTCAATCGAATTTTCGGTATCAAGAACCAACAAAACAAGGATTCTGGCTACACTACGGGTTATAGAAATTTTTTCTTAAATTTATCAACATGATTTATCCACTTTTGCTTTATCAGAGCCCGACTATATTATTTCTTTTGAAACTTCGTTTTCCGCCGCACGATTACATAACTTTCTCTTCTAACTTGAAGAATTGGTAAGTCGAGAAAGTAAAAAGGGTATGTGACTTAGGGCCGAAATCACAGTCGTCACTTGTCATGATGATGATTTGATCATCATTGACACAAGTGTATCCACTACAGTAGTTTTATTGAAACGAAACCGCATTCCGAATTGTTCATCATTGTATATTTCCTATGGGTTGCTCATATCTCTAATATATCTCTTGGAATTTTGCAGGATATGTTGATTATAAAACTCAAAATAATATTGGATGTCTTCGCAAATGGAACGTTTTAACTGGCTACACCACCTAAACACAAAACGAATTCAATAGTCGGTGAAAGTATAACCTAAACTGGTTACGACTGACGATGAGAGGGAGCCATAAGGAACATTTACGGGAGGAGGCCTTGCTTATAGAAATGAGTGCTCTCTTAAGACTTCATTCAAGGGCTGTTTATGAATACGATTCGTCCACTTAAGAGGACACTCAGTGTAAGTGAGGACTATGAATTCGGTCCGTAGACTTTAAATTATTATGTAAACAAGTGGGAAGACAAAGATGAACTATATTTTAAAGTGTAGTAAATTTGCATGTTAAAGTTAGCGCATTGAGAGTTTATGTTTGAATGTATTATAAATCAAGTATTTGAAGTAAATCACCTGTTGGTTAAGTTATCTAAATCTTTTCATTCAATTACCATTACAAAATACAGTATAATGGGATACAAGCTTGTGTGAACGTAATCGGAACGAACCCATAGACCCAATCAGTAACTTAATGACAATGCCAACAATTTGGCAGGACTCGTTACCATCACTACTATTTGAATTTTGTTGATGTTTATTTTTTTAGCATTAACCCACTCTGGGAAGGCGTAGAGAAGAGTATGTCTGATCATTGTTTAGTATAATATTGCTGTTTAGTATGGTA
>BOPP01000077.1:3617777-3635348 GCA_017312745.1 Gryllus bimaculatus | reverse complement strand
CAGCACGCAAAAGCACACACAATACAAGGCAAAACAAGATGCCGGTGTCCCAAAGTCACGTGACTTGCTGCCACCGCATGTTGAAACCTGCGCAGTAGGTTCACGCGCACTCAAGTTGTATCTCTCCTCTATGATTGCGAACAGATAGGAAAGCGAGGATTGACTGATCAAAGAGATTAAAAATTACGTCAAGGAATAAACATTGCAAGAAAATATAATTTTACAAATGACGAAGTAACAGAAAATAATATCAAATTGTGTCGCGTCAAATTTACCGAACTAGAAACATAGTTATATTAATAAAAATGTGAATTATGATGTTCTGTTTAAGCATATGAAAGTATTAGGTTTGAAATGAAGGCAGTAAGTAATTACTAGTTTCACAAAAGAGGAGGATTTGTTATGTTTATTTTCGATACGGTATCGTGCAGCTTGTTATGCAGTACAAATACAACTACAAATTACCTACAGATGGTAGTTAAATATGAGTGTAAGTTATTTTGATGGGAGTTGTTTTTCCTTGCGTTCTGTACGTGTCAAGAATCTTTATAAAAGTGACTAGTTCACTCTTCTTTCCCCTGTCGTAAGTAACCAATGAAAAGCAAGAATATATTCAACATAATCCAATCTGAAATGTCTATCGCCTTATGATTATCACTTTGTTAACCTTTTGCACTCCTCTGTTATCACTTCCTTTACCTTGTTGTTATCGATAGCAATTGTTTTATATCCATAATAGCTTGTAAACATCAATACATTTCTAAAATGTGTCATTTTGATCATATTTAAAACTCTGAAATGAAATATATTATTAAAAATGCAATGCCAGTAAACAGCAAGCAAAACAGAGAAAGTGTGTGGAAGCAATTTCAAAATTGTGTGTAGAAAGGAAATATAAATGCCACATGACACATGCACAAACAACAAATGAAGAAATTACACATATTTTAAGCAATTAATATGTAAAGATTAGATGGTAGTGTCTACAAAGAATATGCTATTAAAACGAAGTGGAATGCTATATCCAAAATTATTCACGAATATACTTTAATGAGTATTGTTCTCGTCACCTTAGTCAGGAGTAAAATGCAACTGATGGAAATCGGTACTGTCGCATGGAAAATATGTACTGAAATACTGGCAAGAAATTCAACCATTTCAACAATTCATATCTATATTGTAATTTTTTTACCATTATTTCGAGGGACTTGCGCTGTAATTTTCATAATTTTACATTTAATTGATTTATTTTAGATATTTTCATGTCTTGTAGTGCTTTTAGTGAAACTTCTTAGTCTTACATTACTCGGTATTTAGATTTTGGTATTTTAGTGTAAGGTTAAGTAAATTTATTTTTATTTGAAACAATTAATTCATTACTTGCTCTTATTCATTATATTAAGTTAGAAATGGCTCAACCGAAAACATACAGACCTGATTTTGGGTAAAAATAGACTAATTCAAAATTAGCTTTAATGTAAATGAACATTGCTGGTTTTGGAAAGAATTAATGAATGAATGGACTCGTGTCAACCAAATTTTTGTTTCACCATGGGTGGCAAAATTATTGGAGGTAAGTGTAATTTCATTTGTGTTACCATTCCTATATTTTTAAACTGTTTATAAGAGAACTTTCCATAATTAAAGATAGAGATAGAGATAAGAGATAGAGACACACACACACATACATTCTGTCACGTAATTTCTCCTGTTAATCATCATGGTCAGTAACTTTGTGCAGTTTATTTTACTTTCTGTGTACCGCTTACAGAGTAATTCACGGGCAGACTTTGCAGATGATATTGATTCACGAATAACGGAATTGGAAGGCCATAATATTGTATACGTTAATGACATGAACTTGAATAGTTTCAATCAAAGATTTGAATCAGACAACTACTTAACCCTCTTAATTAGTAAAGGAATGATCAACTTAATAAATGAACCTACTTCATTTTAGATCATTCTGCAACGTCTATAGACCGTGATATTTTTAGATCTTTTTAACAATCGATCTATTAAGTATTTTTCAAAGGAAATATGTTTCAGTACAATTTAACTGATCACTCAACTATTGTGTTGTAAATTCAAATATCAAATATAATTATTTCTGGAACTAGCGAATATTACAAAAGAATCGACGTGGAAAAGCTCATTAGCTTACTTACTTCTGAAGGATGGATTAAGATTTATCTTCAAATATCTATGTCGGATGCTTTTGATATGTTTATAGAGTCACTCCAGTCATTAGTAGATAATTCTAAATATCCAGTGTGTGTAAGTAAGAAATTATTAAGGTTGAAGTTTGAAATGTTATTAATTATTATATTACTTTATTAATACGAATACAGAAAAGGAGGGAAGTCTTTAAACAGCAGATGAAAAAACAAAATGTTGCTAAGCTAAAACGTTATTACGTACACAAACTATAGAAACTGACTGAATTTGGATGTAAAGAAAGCAAATGAGGATTATTTTAGGGAGAAGTGTGAAAACACTGCTAATGACATGCAATCACAATGGCACACAGTGACTTAATTGGTGAACATCCAAGCAATTACGATAACAATGAAATTGGAGATACAAATGGTATGTGACAGAACTGTGCGAAATAGTTAATGCGTTCATTTCACATTTTTGTGTGCCAGTAGACTAATAATGCAGGTTAAAAGTACTTATTTTGATCAATTTTCGGAGTAAATTAAAATACTCCACCAAAGAAATACTCCTCAAACATCCTTTTTATACGACCTACAGCAACTAATGACATGTTAGCAATAATTAAAAATCTGAAAAATAACAAAGCGCCTGGCTTTGATAATATCAATACCAGTGTGGTTAAACGAATAGCTCCTCATTTCATTAATGAGCTGACTTATCTCTATAACTTCAGTTTATCTCCTGGAGAATCCCCGAAATGCTTGAAAAAAGTAACTATTATTTCCATTTTTAAGAAGGGAGATCGTAGGCTACCTGATTGATATCAACCAATTTAATTGTTAACAATATTTGTAAAAATACTTGTAAAAATTGTTAAGAAAAGATTAACTGATTTTCTAAATAAATATAACCATTTTAGTAGAATTCAGTTCGAATTTAGAAGTGTAAGTCCGCAGATAATATTTTAATTACATTTATGGAAACTATTTATGATCCATTGAGTAAGGGAGATAATTGTTCTGTTTTGCTTGTTGGCATTACCAAAACGTTCGACACAATCAACCACGGAATTTTAATTGATAAATTATGATTAGCTGAAATGAGAGGCGTACCTCTTAAATGGTTTGTAAGCTATCTTTCTGAAAGGGAACAAACAGAATTGGTAACCGTGTTAGTGAGTCTGTCTTAATTACATGTGTAGTGCCACAAGGATTAGTATTAGGGCGTTTTTTGTTTTATTTATATAAATGACTTATAAAATGGCCATTTCAATGGTCGTTTAGTTGCCTTTGTTGATGACACGACTTGTATTTATAAAACTAGAAATACTAATCCCCTGTATAATGAAATGACTAGAGATTTATCGTTTCTTAAATTCTGGTTTGATAAGAATTTTTTGATTACTAAATATATGATACTCTAAGGACTGAAGTTAAATTTAATAATCCCATAAGAAAATGGCTGGTTTTGCAAGACATTGGCAATTTTCTTGTGAAAAGAAGGTGTAATTTCATGTTTGCTTTTTATTATAGAAAAATATTGTATAATTTACAAAATGTCATTTAATGTACCTTTTAGCAGGAATATTTTTTTTCTGATATGAAATTCGTTAGTATTGTGATATGTATTTAAAACAAAATGTTTTTGATATATTGTAAGTGCACAGAAGTATTACTTTGCTATGTTATTCTTATTGGTATTGCGATGAGTTGTCGTTGACATTTAAAATGAAACAATTATGTGAGTGGTCATTGCCAGCTTTCTATGGCTAAGCTATCGAAAATGTAAATCAATTTTCTCATGTAGTAAATAATACACCGTTTGTTATTAAATTTAAGGTGTCGGTTCGCTAAGATATTCAATACGTAAATATCGTTTGAGCAACATTCACATGTACAGAAGTGAAGTTGAAGTGCACCCACCACTTTAGTGGTAACAAAAGGTATTTATTACTCAAAGGTGAAAATATTTGTTTTATTATTTTTGACTCGGAATAGCTTTTCTTGAGGTACGTAAGAACGCAGAAAATAATTGAATATTTTTTAGTATACAAATCATTTTTCAATGTTCGCACCCAGCAAGCTGGCGTCCTGCCCCTCCAAAACTCAATCTGTTCCTCATAACAAATACATGAAAGTTAGGGTTGTACTTGCCCGATCCTGTATTTTAGCATAGGACACATTCCTTGACTTCCTCAAGAGTAAAAAACCTTTTCAAATATTTTTGTGACTATGAAGAAAAGCGAAAAGCCAACTGTCAAGGAAGACTGAATAATTACTTTAAATGTTGTTTTTAAGGAATTGTGAATTGTTCGAAGAACACATCTAGTATATCATACTGAAGAAACCTTTATTGAAAATTTGTTTCCAACATCAATTGCATTGTTTTAATTTTGTTTGATAGTGTGAAAGTACGAACATTTATATATTTTTTAACATATAAATACGTTTCATTATCAACTTTCCTTCTTAATGGAAAGAATGGCTTAGCCATCGAAAATTCCTATTGAAATAAACAATATTGTTGGCAATGACAACTCATATAATTATTTCATTTATCATTCTTGTTTGCTTATTCGAATGAGCGAGTTGCATTTCTTTTTGATATTTCGTTGATAATATGCGTAGATGCTGATATTTCGTTTTTGTATACAAAGGTGATGGAGATCCCACACAGTTTTTTTCTATGGAAACCGTAATTATTTTGTCTGCAATGTTAAATGTAACGTTCTATGTTATATGTTATTGGCAAAATAAATACTTTTTTTACTTTGAAAGAATAAAAAGAAGGACGCGACAATTTCTCGCTACTAGGAAGAGCCAGGAATGAAAAAAACGGGAACTTCAGAGTACGCATTCTTCACCGAACGATACGGAATCCGTCGCTCAGTCCCGTAGGACTACGGCCAGACATCAGATGTTGACGCGTCGCCATTTCCAAGATTTTACAAAAAATTACAACCCCGACATTGATCAATTCATAACATTAACGGATTTGCGAATTTCAGCGTATTAATTGGCCGCGCCAGTTTAAGCAGAAATAACGATAATCTGAGAGAAATAAGTTTGAATGATGTGATGGAAGATTTTGCGGGAAGGAAAGTGATGAAGTGCCTCTTTAACAAATGTAAATGCATTTATTGCATGGTTACCAAAAATTAATAATTGTAACACAGTTAATTGTATGAATTGTCTGATTATCGAAATCAATATATATATATATATATATATAGATTTTAAGCATTTTTAATCGTTGCCCTGAGATATACGTGACAAATAGGCTTCCGCCAAATATTTTCCCACGGAACTCCACCACAATAAATACGACCATGCGTTTGATCGCAGTAATAATATCCGAACGTACGTAACTACAATAGTGTGTTCAACAAATTAAAATGAAGAAAAAAAGGAGGACATTTCAATTGGCATTTCACTTAAGAGCACATATGTGTGAACGCTGGGACTTGCTGAACTCACCGTGCGCTGCCTCTGTGCAGGCGAAGAGCAGAAGCAGAAGCAGAGGCGACCAGAGTCGCTTCGGCATATGCCCCATGGCGACTATCTCCTTTGGGCACCGGATACGCACTGCCCGGCCTTTCTTTTTCAGATACTGTTCGTTCGCAGTTTGTTTCATCTAATCAGCTTCATCAAGGTCATCTAGATATCTGAATTTAGAGTCACAGATAGAGGCTCTGCCCAAAACCGAATGTCGAGATAATCAATTATCAAGAAAGGCTTACTCTCGGTGTAATCGATACCCGAACGTCAAAGTTATTCATGACGCGTGAGATGACGAGCAAGCGCTCCAGGAAGGTATCAAAGTGAAGAATGTTGCCATGATTCCATTTCAAGATAATATTTTGCTAAGAAACCCGCTATCCACGATCCATGGTGCGTTGCGTTTATGCACTATGCTACAAAGCTTTTGTTTTGGGCCTCAGTATAAATTTACAGATTGTTTTCTTTTCCTTCAGATGGTTTTGACTCGAGACAATGTTAGCAAAAATTTTTGATCCGGTAGCATAGATACATAAAAGTTATAGAAAAGTAAATAAAAACCTTTTGTTTCGTGGTGAACCTGTCGACTAATCCCTATTATTAAACTTATCTACACTATACAAAGTTTCTTTTAGAGAAGTGTGAACGTCAATCCAATTCTCAGAGGGTAACTGGTGGTGCAAAACAGCACACACTGTCACGCGTTATTTATAACGTTAGGTACATTTGAAAATTCAGAGAGTTGAACGGAAATGACACCTCCACCATTTTCATGTGTCCTTTCTTCTATCCCAGGAAGAAAATTAAATAAATAATTTAAGGTTGCTTTAAGAAAAAAATACTGTCGCATACTACGTACATGGTATAAGAAACTGTAGTGTCAGAAGCCACGTTTTGTGGGCCCTTGATACCGAAGAATTTGTTTATGGCAAAAGTCACTCCCTCTGTGAATATCACTAGAGAATAAACCACTCATAACAAAATTGATATCCCCCAATCTACATGGCTGAAAGGGTCATACGAATTGAATTGAAAACGTGTACGTATCTTCATTTGGTTTTACGACGCTCCAAGGACACCTTCAAAATTTGTTTAAAAATTGCTCCACATTTTTCTTTATTTTTCACTCAGATAGTTAAAATTCTCTTATAAAAATGGCGAAAATTTGATATTCGTTGAATTCTCTAGATTTTCTAAAATTGTGAAACTATTACTTTTTTGGTGTCTTTAGTGCCTACATCTACAATTTTAAAAACAGTTTTTCCTAAAAAAAGAATTCTTCAAAATAAGATATTTAACTAAGATCATGTGCAATTTTTAAAAAATATGAGTCGTTTTCGGGTAATATTGCGTGAAATGGAGGTAATTAAAAAAAACACTTTCCCAAAAATTGCTCAAATTTTTTAAATCTTTTTGAATGGATAAAGCTAAAATCACTTAATAATATAACTTACATGTACTTGCTACGGAATTTTTTATTTTTATTTAAAATACACTTTGAATCGTAACCTTCAGCAGGAGCAGATCCTGGATCCCATTCTTACCCGGGAGCGGGAAAACAAAATAAATGTGTGTGCTCCCCCCAGAGTGGGAGTGACGTCACAATAAACGGGATGTGTCTGTATGTGCTTTTCCTATTTTAAAATTTCCCTTTTAAACATTTTTTCAACTCTCCCTCTCTCCCTCTCTCTCTCTCTCTCTCTCTCTCTCTATCTCTCCCTCTCTCCCTCTCTCTCTCTCATTTGGTGTCTTTAACATATGGTACTACAAACAAATTATTATTTTTCCGTGCGTCTGTATGAACCGATTTAAGTAAACTAACCATTCTATCAACATTAAATTTAAATACAATATATGCACTACCCATGGGACCGACTTAAATATCCTTAACGGCTCTCCGGGAGAGGTGGCTCAGGGTTGTAAACTGATGTCGTTCTAGTGCCACAGACAGGGAGGTCCTAGGTATGACTCCTGACGATTGCAATATTTTCGACAATATTCAGCTGGCTAGGTTCTCTCGCTGCTTTGTCACTGATCTGTCTTAGTTCTGTCGCTGCGTGGAGGAGAATTTTGGCGGCCGACTGCTTTGATCGGTAGCTTTCCGTTGTTTCTCGGATCAACACTAAAAGATTGACGGGGCAGTACCTCACTAAGCAGGCCACGGACAGCGCGCGATCTTTTCTTCCTATTGCTTGTCCTATTCTTTACTTACACATGCACCACACTTCCACACATATTACTCGCGCAACTTTTCTTGAACGATGACCTTGATCCCCCTCCCTTGTGCAATAAAAAGTTGAAGGCAAAAGCTCGCAGCGGGCACTGATGACAAGCTTCCAAGCATTAAAACTTCGTTGGCGCGAAACAGAAGCTAGTCGAAGCCAGTTGCTTTCATAGTGCAGAACCCCTATTCAGGTTTATTGTCAATATCGAAAGAAATGGCTGAATCAGGTCCAAGTCCTTCAAGGAAGTCACCTAAAACTCCCGAAAAAGTTAAGCACAAGATGCAGTTTTGACTTTCATTTCTCAGACGTTGGCATTACTTAAAATACTCTAGTGGCCGACTTTGTAACTAATACCCCCACTCTACCCGAAATCGTCAATCCATCGTTCAAGAAAAGTTGCCCGAGTAATACCAGGATATCGGTCGGAAGCTTAGACTGTGGCGATGCCCCTCTGGTGCAAGGTGCCTAGTTGGGGAAAACTTCACTAACCGACGGTAGGTCGGCGCCGAATTTAACCATCCAAGGGGAAACTACCTCCGAGCAAACACATGTTCTTCCCTTGCGGGAATAATGATCTTAGCGCTCTCAATCACTATCAATCAATCAACCTAACAGCTGTCAATCCGTCTGCGAACTGTAGCGCCAAAACAGCTCACGCAATTTTCAGCAAAATTGATATTCCGTGGTAGATCTGAACGGACTCGAGGCGTTGGGAGTTTCTAACGAATATTTTGATTGTTTTGGTGTTTTTTTGCATGAAAACGGCATTTACCATTTAATGCATTTGCCAAAGTTCGACCCATACGCTGTTTGCGTGACGTAGTGGTATGAGAGCCGGCAAGTTAACTCTGAAGATGTGAGTGCGGGTCTCGGAGAGGAAGACAAATTAGCTGGTTGAAAACACTTTTGCTGGTTTATGTAGTTGTATAGTATTGCGGGGCATTCAGAGATAATGCGAAAAAGTATGTGTTTTGGTAGAACTATTAGCTATTTTAATCTACTTCGTTTTTCCTCGGTATTTCTTGCTGCCTTGAATCTAGTGTTTTTGTTCCTTCAACTCATTTAAAATATCTGTAAATTTCAGTAAATCTGCATTTTTAAAGGTCAGAATGAACATTCAAACACTCCGCGTCGGTATCCTCAATGCACTTACGCGTTTCATTTCTGTGAGATTGGCAGGGCCGCCATGTTGAAATGTTTAGGGTCGTTTCTTACGTGAAAATAAAACTGTAGATTCCAAGCTCGGAGAGTAGTAGATGTTTTGATTATTTTGCAATTTACTCGTATATCATCACGCCCAATCATATACCCCCAACCGGATTTCACTTTTAAATTAAATTTTATTATATTTCTATAATTTCGTAGGAGTTTATATTTAGGAACCTATACAAGATCAGATGACCTAGTAGATTTCTACCAAGTTTAATTAATAATACGGGTGAGAGAGCATGAAAATTTCCTTAATGTTGTCTCTTTATAGATTGCGCGTTATTGTGAAAGACAAGCCATGAGGAAAGTGCGAAATCGATGTGGCTGTGGCCACGGTTCCTAGATTTTGAAAACGATATTTTAATAGTGGGGATGGGGTACTTTACGTTAAGCCCTGGGACATTTTGAAAATTGTTAAAAAAATTGCTCCAAATTTTTTGCAAATATGGATATGTTGAAATTTCTGGTCATTGTTTAAGTTAATATTATGAATCGTAGAATATGTGGTTCGAAAAGTTATACGTAAATTAATTTACAATGTAAATGCATACGGAAGTGTCACAAACATTGAGAGCCGATCCGGTGGCCGAGATCACTAAAGCAGCAGTGCCGCAGCGGTCTCGGACCGAAGGATCGCGGGTTCGAGTCCCACCTCGTGCTTGGTTGAATTGTGTTCGTCCTTTCACCCCCTATCATCATCATATCGTGTCATCCTGACAATTACCAAATCGTTACTCGCAATAGTGGTAGCAAAAGGGAGCTGAAGTGACCTTAACACCCAGATGAAATTGGTTAACGAATTTGGAAAAATTACCATACCGTTACAGGCAATAGTGGTCGCTAATGACCTAGAAGTTGATGCGACCTTAAATAAATTAATTTAAAAAAACACTGAGAGGAAATAAGTGATTTCTCATTTCCTTGAGTGTTTCATTTAGGGCATAGATACCATTCTAATTTTTATCTATCAAGATCCATCGAGATTTATCTTGATGGATGGATACGCGAGCGGTGTTGCCGTTTGACGAACTGTCAAAGTGAAATTCTTTTGAATTCTTCTACTTGTGAGAGATGGACATTGTACCATTATGAGACGATGCTTCATTTATTTCATGTCAAAGTTAATATCTGTGCATGACGTACATTGGTGAGAAATGTATTCTGCGAACATTTTCTTAAATTCTGGATCCCTATATCTTAACCCACATACATGATGAATTCTGAATACAGATAGGAACAATCGTTTGTTCTTCGATACGCATCGAGTTAACCCGTACCTGGCGAGGTAATTTTTTGCCATGTAACTAGTGATGTGGGGACTACACACACCCCAACACAAAAACTTGCTTAACAGTGTCGAAATAACAAAAAGTGTCTGTTTTGGTGATATGAACAAGAAATTTTATGCATTATCATTAGGATTAATACAACAATAATTAAACAAGAAGCACAGTTACTTACATTAAAAATATTTGATAATCAAAATGAATCAACCAAAAAAAAAACAACACTTCTCCAACTATAATTGTAGAAATACACAGATTAACTATAAAATTGTCTTTTGAGGAACAGAATCTGATTAGGGAGTACCAATTAATCTCATATACTAAAACAACACTACTTCAATCTTAAGACACTTTTCACGGTCGCTCACTTACTGCCATTTCTGCAAATACGTTCTCCATGCCCTTCTTTATCTCTGAATTCGCTCACTTCCGCTTCTAAATTGACCTTGACCCATTCCTAAAAGCCCTGGTCATCTCCTCTAATAATTTTCTTCGAAGAATCTATTATTTTGTGAAATAGAAAAAAAAAACCCACGGGATAAATAATTACGTAATCGGTAAGGTGGGGTTTTATTATACGCCAGGCGCCAGAAAAAAAAATAAAATTACATGTTTCTGCCCAGCTTCAATAATGTGACCACGGGGTTCGCAGTAAAACTGACTTCTTAAGGTGTAATCAGGAGCATGATCTGCTTCGCTTCGCCAGATTTGTTATCTTTGAAAGGCTGGAGTACTAACAGCCACCACATCACCAGTTACGGGTTAATTGAAAATAACCCGTATCGGTTTTCTGCCTTAAATTACTATTTAAGTGTACCATGAAAAATAATTGAGTACCATAATTTTGTACAACCGTTTATTGCAATAATTTGGAATTTATTTCTATGTTTATTTCTTGATCAATTTATTTGTATCAATTTAATTATTTATTTGTACCCCAAAACGTGTATTTCCATTGAAATCTGGAAATCAATTTGCTGCAGCATTACATAACTTTCCCTATACTATGTGTATTACTCCGTTTATACGTATGTATACGAGAAAGTAAAAATAGTCAGCATTGAAAGAAGGGACAATGTAATAATATTTTTTATAATAATATTTTATTTTGCAATTTGTTTAGGTATAAACATTTGGCAAAATTACGTACAATTTTAATAAGATGAAAGGAGTAAGGTCCATTGACCGTACTCCTAATATTACATTTTTTTCAGGTTAACAACAATTTATAGTCGATACTTCTGGTCTAAAGTATGATATAGTTTAAGTCGTCTGGTGGTGTCACTATTGTCTAGTAAGTTAATGGCAAGAATATTTTGATGGTTATGTAGTCGTTGTAAGTATTTTGCGCTGGTCTTGTTAATTTCTTCTTTTATTGTTGTAATTTGTCTCGGTGTATTGTGGCGTTTGTACGTACCAAGGAGCATTTACAATTTTTTTACGCGTTTAGATTGGAAACGTTGCAATATTTCAATATTTGAATTTTGAGCTGCTCCCAAAAGTTTTATTCTATATGTCCAGACTGGTTTTAGTTATGCTTTATATAGAAGAATTTTGTTTGCAATGCTTAAGGATCAGTTTTTTCCTAATAGCCAGTAATCTGATAATTTTGAGGTATAATTCTTTTCTTTTATTCTTTTATGTGTTTTCCATGTAAGTCTTCTGTCCAGTGTAATTCCAAGATATTTTGCTGAGTCATTTTGAGGAATAGGTTGTGATCCGATTTTTATAGGAGGACATGTTTCGTGCTTCAGAATGAAGGTAACTTGGGAAGACTTCTTGTCATTTGTCTTGAGGCGCCAGCGTTTCTGCCACTTGTGAATCGATTGTAGATGTTCGACGAGACGTGATGCTTCTGCTGGATCTTTATGTCGAGCTAAAATGGCTGTGTCGTCCGCGTAGGTTGCTGTGAATGCGTTTTCAGATGTTGGAACGTCGGCAGTGTACAATGAGTGAAGGAAAGGTGCAAGCACACTTACTTGAGGCACTCCGGAATTTAGAGGGATAAATTATGAAGTTACACCGTTAAATTTTATTTGAAAATATCTCCCCGTGAGGTACGATTTTAATAAGAGATAGTAAGGATATGGTGAGTTTTGCTTAATTTTATACAATAAACCTGGGTGCTAGATCTTATCAAAAGCCTGGCTTATGTCGAGAAACACAGCAGAGCAATATTCTTTATTTTCCAGCGATTCACTAATTTCGTTTACTATTCGATGGATTTGTTCTATAGTCGAATGCCTTTGTCTAAACCCAAATTGATGATGAGGTATTATTTCTTTTTCTTGTAGAAGTGGATTCAAATGTGACAGTAGTAATTTGTCAAAAACTTTGGATAGTGTTGGTAGAAGACTAATAGGTCTGTATGATGCTACTTCATGCATTGGTTTGCCATGTTTAAGGATGACTATTAATTGAGCTATTTTCCATTGCTCGGGGAAGTGTCCTAATCTTAGAATGGCATTGAAAATGGAAGTAATTATGGGTATAAATTTTCTTGGTAGATGGCGTAGAATTGTTATAGAAATCATATCGTATCCGGGAGCTTTTCTTGTTGGTAAAATTTTGATCAATGTTTCAACTTCTCGATCACTTACGGGCTTGATTTGAGGAGCCAGTTGCAACGGTGAATCTAGGAAGTTGTAAATTTCTTTCTCTTCTGCTGCAGATATTTGTGGAGGAAATGGTTGAAAGACGTTAGTGAAATGGGAGGCAAAGCATTCAATTTTCTCTTCGGCGCTTTTAGTCCATGTACCATCGGTTTTTCTGATCGGAGGAATAGATTGTATCGGTCTCTTCAAGCATTTGGTGGTTTTCCTAAGAGAGTACTCTGAATTTGAATTTGGAATCAATCTTATAAGTTTATCTTGTAGAGCGTTGTTACGGTGTTCTCGAAGTAATCTTTTGAGGTTTTGTGAAGCAGAATTTAGTATTCTTTTAGTTGCTGGATCTTAAGTGATTTGCCATTGTTTTTTTAATTGCGTTTTGCTATCATCTTTTCCCGTATTAATTGTGGGATATTTGTTTTTTTATATTGCTCAATTTCTGGTCTAGAATACCATGCAGCTTGATGAAGATGTCTTGTAACGTATTCTATTCCTTCATTTACATCGAGAGCACTTTTTAATGGTAGATTAGCGGTGCTGTTATTAATTAGCCTTCGAGACGTATTTTCAATCTGTTTTTATTGTTATGAATTGAGCTTTGCTTGTTGTCTTCAATATTTTTTTTAAATTTTATTATTCTGTTTATTTACAATCTGTTTTCTTAAAAACATTCAGTAAATGGATAATTATGTATTAATTAAGTTAGAGTTCATCATCATGTGGGTTGTTTGAAACGGAATGGTAATTCCAGAATATATCTTTAAGTCGGTGTTCTTCCTCACAATTATCCAGTAGATTGATGGCTGATGGTTTGGATGTTTGGCTAAACCGCTCTTGGTAGGTGGCGCTTCACTGAGTGTTCTTCATATAATGTAGGTATCTTAAGGTTTCGACGTAGTGTGTCATTTGTCACCTACCATGGTGCATTGGCTAATCTTCAAATGCATTTTGACTGGAATCTTCTAAGTATTTCTATATTTGATTTGCTGGCGGATCCCCAGAGTTGAATTCCGCAGCTCCAAATAGGCCTGATAATTGCTATGTAAAGGAGTACTTTGTTGTCTAAAGAAAGATTTGAGTGGCGGTTGGTGAGGTATGATAATTGGGAGAATCTGATTTGTGCTACTTTCTTCTTCACAAATAAATGGTTCCTCCATGTAAGCCATTTGTCCATATGAAAACCTAGGTATTTAATGCAAGATACTTGTGCTAGGTATACATTGTTTAACTGGACTTTAGGCTACTCCTTTTCATATAGGGTAAATATGATGTTTTTGGATTTGGAGGCATTTGCTTGAATACGCCATTTTTGTAACCATTGTTCTAGTTGGTTCAGGTGCTCTTGCAGATTTAGTGAAGCTTGGAGTGGGTCTTCATGCACAGCCAAAATTGCTGTATCGTCCGCAAAAGTTTCAGTTGTAGTATTTTCATTGGTTAGTAGATCATATATATCAGGTGTATATAAGGCATAAAACAGGACCCAGTACACTGCCTTAAGGGACTCCTGATTTAATGGAATGGAAGGATGATAATTCTTCTTGATATTTAATATGGAAGTGGCGATTAGATAGACTTCATCAGTATGTGATACGCATCGGGCAGAGTGGATTTAATTTTATACAGAAGTCCTTCGTGCCATACTTTGTCGAAAGCTTGTTGTGTATCAAGCAATACAGCTGCGCAGTAGCTTTTCCTTTCGAAGCTTTAAATAATAACTTCAACAACTCGGTGCGCTTGTTCGACTGTTGAGTGTTGTTCTCTTAATCTGAACTGGTGTTCTGGGATTATTTCTTGTAGAAAAGGTTTTAATCGTTGGAGTAAGATTTTTTCAAACCCCTTTGATAAGATTGGAAGCAAGCTTGTTGAGCGATAAGATGATACATCGTTAAGTGATTTTCACGGTTTAGGTATGGCTATGATCTGAGCTATCTCCCATTATCCAGGGAAATGATTGTGTCGGAGAAGCGCATTGAAGAGCAAGGTGATTAATTCAATAACATTCATTGATAATTCCTGCAAGACTTTGCCTGTGATTAGTTCATAACCTGGGCTTTTGTTAGGATTTATAAAACCCTGAATCGCTTCTCTTACTTCATTAGAAAAAAAAACGATTGCGTTGGAAGCGATAATTGAGAGGGAGCATTATTAAATCGAAGTACTTCTTCAATTGCATTGGTCCATGGAGTTATAGGTTCGAATACGGAAGAGAAGTGTTCTGCAAGTCGTTCATTTTTCTCTGTTACACTTCTTGCCTATGACATCTTTCTTCCTTATAGGTGGTACTTGAATTTGTGGGCGTTTATTTTTCTTAGTAGCCCTCCAGATCGAATAGTTTGTTGTTGCAGTTGCTGTTAGTGACTGTACATATTGTGCAAATGATTCATTTCAGAACTGTTTCAATAATTCCTTCAGCTGTCTGAAGGCTCTATTGAAGTTTGTTCTGTCTTCAGGGTGCCTGGTTGTCATCCAAATACGTCGTAGGAGTCCGTTTCTCTCTGATTTTTGCTCTAATGTTTATAGGAATTATTGATTGCTTACTTTGAACCATTTGAGGCGTTGAGTCCCAAGCGGCATGTTGAATGGAGTTAGTCAGGTATTCTGTGGCTTCTTCGAAATCTTCCGAGTTATGTAGTGGCACATTTGCTAGTAATCTACTATCCACAATTTCACAAAATTTGTCCCAGTCTGTGAATTTGTTGTAATCAGTATTACAGGGCAATGACCTCACGACGTCATAATTTGGTTCTATAAGGATTTTATCGACTGAAACACCTTTAATAATGTAGAAGTCTAGAAGGTCCGGCATTTTGTTTCTGTCAGTAGGCCAATATGTAGATTCTCCAGTGGACACTGCTGTAAGATTATTTGTAAGAACACAGTTGTAAAGGCGTCTTCCTTTTGGTGTATTTAGTCTTGAGCCCCAGTGTACATGTTTTGCATTGTAGTCGCCATCCACAATGAATCTTGTTCCGATATTGTTGAAGAATGCTTCGAACATTGCCGCTGAAATGTTATGCCTAGGTGGACAGTACACTGCAGTTGATTGGGCCGCATAGATCTTGAAGTAGGACAGAGGTTGCCTGCAGGTATTCAAAGTTGTATTCTTTTAGTACATGATGTTTAATTTTGTTCCGTATAACAATGGCAGTTCCTCCGTGACCGATACCATCTGGTTGTTGTGTGTTGTAGGTCACGTAGTCAGGGACTGAGAAATACGATTTCTTGGTGAAATGGGTTTCGCTAATTAACATGATGTCAACTTTATAATTCTGAAGGAATAAAATTAATTCTTGTTTGTAAGAGGCCATTTGCATTCCATGTTGCTATCTTATAATGCCACGATGGTTTGTATAAATTCAATTTAGTTTTGAAGTAAGAATCGTGAGTAGATTTAGTACTGAACTTATCTGTTCTGCTTGCTGTTTAAGTATTTTTTCAAATATTGAAAATGATTCATGTATTATATTTCCGATGTGTACTGATTGATTGGTTAAAGCTCGGGTATACGACCGAACATTTTTTATCTGGATGTTAGTATTATGCAAGGGATTCTGAGTAAGAGTTTAGCCCTGAAAACTCTTCCTTAGCTGGTTTGTATGGTTCTTGCGTAGTGTTTTTTCCTCGTAGTTTTTTTGTCGATCACTTGTTGAGTACGTTCTTTTCATAAGTCCTTTGTATACTCTGCAGCCTTTGTGGTTTGCTGGATGTCCCTTGCTGCAAAGTGCACATGTTGGTTTTGTTTATCTTTCTTGCTCATTTCGGTAAGGTGTACTTCTTCGCACTTCACACATCTAGGACTTCGTTTGCAGTACGCACGACCATGGTTGTACTGTTGGCATCTATAGCATTGCACTATTTCTTTCTTTTTATACGGTGGTTCGAACTTGGCTTGGGCGTACATTAATGTATTAATTTTATAGATATCTGCGTTATTTCGTCGTGGTTCTAGGTCGACGTAGAAAAGGCATGTTGGGTCTTTTGTCAAACAATGACGAATGTTGTGAACGCTCCTGACTTTGTGACATAGTTCCTCACGTTCACTTTGAATACTCTCTGTTTCAAGAGATGGGTGTTCGTGCTTGAGGACAACACGAAATGATCTTTCTTTTTTTTTTAGTTGGTACGGGTGGTACATTGCCTTTTTTTCATTTAGGAATTTTATAACTGCTCTGTAGCTTTCTATTATCTCTGGGTTGACTTTTACTTCATTGTTGTACATTTTATATGTAAATTTATTTTGCCCGATAGCTTTACGTAATGACTGTGTGAACGAGGGCACCTTTATAACATTGGGAATAAATATAGGCAGAGGTTTTGTTGGAACTGCTTCTTCATTCATATCGTTTGCTTGTGGTGCCTGTTCCCTGTTGTTGTAGTTGTTTCCAGTGCTTTGCAATGCTTCGAGCCTGTTGCTTATTTTTATTTCATTCGTATTTGGCGCTTGCTGTGTACTATACCACCGCAGTCACGCCGTTTACGCTTCGCAGAGCGAACAACTTGCCATTCAGGTAGGGAACTAGAATTGCACTGTACCTGATTTGTTGACGACGATGGAATTACACTGTTCTCCGAGGAACGTGGCTGT
>BOPP01000077.1:3573505-3616824 GCA_017312745.1 Gryllus bimaculatus | reverse complement strand
TGTAGCATTTTCGCGCTCTGTCTTCCGTTGTGGATAAATGATGTTGTAGAAGTTGCAGGGGTGGTGTTTCATAGCGATGTTGTTTTTTGTTGTTTTTGAAGTTTAGATTGTTTACTGCTGGTTGCAGAGGCATACTCATGTCTTTTAGGGTTTGTGAAATAGCCTATATCCTAAGAGAGCTTAAGTTATGCTATGTGGGTCCAGATCGGATGGATAAGTGTTTGTGGTTTTAATTTTATTTTTTATTAATAATTGTTTTTCAAGTTATTACGGATATATTAGAGTGCAGAGACGTGGATGTTTAGATTAGATGTATGAATTCGATGTTATAGTTATTGAGGCCCATTGGTATTCTTATGGTGGTCTTGATATGGTCTTGTAGGGAAGCCGTAGAATTTGATGAGGTAGTGGTTTGCTGGCGTCCAGGTTGAAAAAGGAGCGTGCTTTGATTTGAGATAAGATGAAGCGGACTGTTACAACGTTTTCCGGACAGTTTGGTAAGACTGTGTTTTTTTATTGTCGAATTCTGACAGTTTCAGTGGTCGAATTTGCTTTTTCGGATACTTAAGCATTGGCGTTGTGAATTAATAGTTTCGCAGGTTTTTTGTACTGAAACGTTGTCAAACAGTCTTAGGATTTGCTGCACACACTGTACCTAATTGGGGCCGATGCATTAACGTCATAGATGTGGGTCGAATTATAGATGTAAATTTCATTGTTCCCGGTTGCTATTTTAAGGGAGGTGTTTGTTAATAGTGGTGAAGTGGGAAAGTTTGCTTGTGTTGTTCTGTTGTGTAATGGTGCTTTTCGAGTTTAATTAGGATCAAGTTGATTCTAATATTGCTGCTAGGTTATTTAGCAGCCAGGGGAATATTTGTCGGTTGTTTAATGAATTAATGGGAAGAGGGTGTTTAGGGGTGATAATAATTTTCGCTGCCGTGTGTTGTGTATATGGATTTCATTTTAATGTTCCGCAATTTTTGGACCGTAGCATATTACTGGTTGAATTCTTCAAGGTGTTTGTAGTTTATATTAGTGTGCCAAATGGTATTGGAGAAAAAGTCGGCAGTGTGCGCCTAGCGTGATGTGAATGTATGGATTTTTATTTATTAGATTACGTGGATATCGATAAGAAAGTATTGAATATTGCATTATATGGGTGATAATGTGGGAGTGGGGGAGCCTGCGAATTGTTATAGGTAATTGGAATGGGGTTTTTCTCGATTTGTAGTAAAATTGCTTGGATTTTAGACCGTTTGTATTATTGAAGTAAGTAGATCTGGAAGTGAATTTAGTATTTAGAATTATAGAGTACACTATGCTGAAGATTTGTTAATTGTTTTAGAGTAAAGTTTGATGAGTAATATAGTCAAGTGGTGTTAGTATAATAGGGTGTGGAGGATCTTGAGATATAATGTATCAGTTAGCGTTATGTGATTAGTAGGGATGGTACTCGATATTAACTCAGCGAGTTAGGTTCACATGTGTGTTGGTTTGTGGATATTTTTTAACTCGTAACTATTATTTTCTTATTAGCTGGTTGTGGAATTAAAAAAAGAAAATAACTAATTTATGAAAGTTTTAACTGATGGAAAAGACATTGACCGTTTGAGTTGGATAGGGTGCACAATCTTTAAACGGTAGCGGAAAATGGAGGCTGAAGTGCGTTCCGAAAAAAGAATAATACAGTACAATTCATATAGGGGCGTTGCGACAGTTACGGACGGGGCGACCAGACGCAGCACAAGTGGTCAAGAGGTCGTGACAAGGTTCCCATCGATTTGTCAAGAATGGCCAAACGTATTACCGTACATTTTTCGGAATCTACGTTTTCTATCAACACAATATTGAAAAGAGGAAGTTTCTCTGGAAAAAAACAATACCGACGTACGTCTTGATGACAAATGGACAGATCTTGGATCAGTATCTGTGTGAAGGTACAAATTTTTCAAAAAATTCGGTGTGATAATATTTAACGCACAGCTGCTAGTATCGGTGAGTAAGTTGCCGCGTGAAACATGATTAATATGTTAAAACCAAACAGAGTTTTTTTCTGATTCAAAAATTAAGCTTGCGATCATTTTTTGTCTGCGTACGTAGCCAATAGGGCGCTAAAAAAAAAGAAAAAGGATTATAAAGAAATAATAATAATATCATGTGTTGGCTTCCGCAATTTTAAGAATCGGGTTGGGCGTACACCATTACGGCTGTATGCAAAATGCAAACGTGGATATCTTTGGTTCGAAAAAGGTTTTGCTACAAAAAGCTTTTGTCAACGACTCGGCAAAAAATTCAGGTGTTCTAGATTAGAAAAAAGTGGATGATGGCCCGGTCCACTGCGGCTAGGGTTCAGGCATAAAACGGCTTGGGCAAGCAATCGTGCAGGGGTGAAACGGTGTCAGGCGGAGGTCTCTCACAAACAGACGCAGCCGATCTGCACAGGGGGGAGAAGTGACCTAGGAAAGTTACGTTCTACAAAAAGTGGCGCTGGTGCGTCGCACATAATTTATAAATGGAGACGGAACACGATGGAGAAAGAAACTTTGTCAATTTATGGGTAGCCGCACAAACAACGAAGATGTGAACATATAAAGATGATTCAACGGTGACATGTCAGTTTTGGTTATATAAATATAATTCGTTATGTTTAAAAAAAAAGACAGAGATAGAGCCTAAAGAATAGAAACAATAAACGAAGAGAGAAAACAGTGAAGTTTTTTAATACAG
Source organism: Gryllus bimaculatus (assembly GCA_017312745.1). Taxonomy (NCBI): domain Eukaryota; kingdom Metazoa; phylum Arthropoda; class Insecta; order Orthoptera; family Gryllidae; genus Gryllus; species Gryllus bimaculatus. The sequence continues at coordinate 3,614,097 of BOPP01000077.1, read as the reverse complement.
GATTATGTATATACAGTATAAATATAGATTTAAGAGACTTCCCGGGCTCTCCGGTATTTCCACACATTCGAGAAAATGTAAATAAATTGTTCAAAACTCACAATTTTACTGTGCGCGTAGGTTCGTCGCTTAGAAGAGTAGGGCATCAGCAACAGGGTAATACCAATTACTAATGGATTGCCGAAATTTCGAAATGTATGGAATCACTGCTTATGAGATGTAGTTCTCTTCCGCCATCCTGGTGGCCCCGTAACCGAGGCCGGGGCCGTAGTCGCTGCCCTGATATAAAGCGGGACTTTACACGCGGGACTTGCACACGCTGGACACACACTATCACCGTTTATTATAACTGCTTCACTTAGGGAGAACGGGGTCTCACTAATGTCTTCAATAACGAATGAGCTGATGATTAGTAGAACTGGTGAATGATCAGATGATAGATGCGAAGGTGCGAATGTAACTTTGGTTTACTCCCTTTACAATAAAGAAATCTAAAACATCAGGAATTTTGTTAATGTCAGACGGCCAATAAGTGGGTTGTACAGAAAAGTAAGTGGATAATCATTCGTTTATTATAGATTCATAGAGAGATTTCCCTTTTGAAGGTGTTAGTCTGGAGCCCCACAAAGGATGCGTAGAATTGTAGTCACGGCCAGAAATAAATCTTGATTCAAGTATTCTGAAGAAACTTGTGAGCTGTGAATTCTGAATTTTATGTTTTGGGGGCAGTATATAGCTGCAATATTCAATGTTCCGAATCCATCGCTTACTTGAATGGATGTTGCCTGCAGATACATGGTGATATATTGAGAATGTAAATGACGTTTAATGTTTTCCCGAAAAAATATGGCTGTTCCTCCATGTGCTGTACCATCTGGATGGTTTGTGTAACATATGGTGTATCCTTGAAGCGAGAAAAAGCCCTTATTAGTGAAATGAGTTTCTGAAATGATCATTAAATCTGTATTTGTTAACTGAAGAAAACGCTTATCTTCATCTCGGTGTTGTAACAAGCCATTGGCGTTCCACGCTGCTATTTTATATGATTTGTTAATAATTTAGTTAGTAGTTTTGATTGAACAAGAACATTTGAACAAGAATTTAAATTGCATTTGAACAAGGTTTGAAAATTTGAACAAGATTTAAAGTGCATTTATCTGTTATGCGTGTCTGTTTAGTATAGTTTGAAATTTTTCGAAAGACTGCTGTATTATTGGGAATAATTGATTATTAGACTCCATGTTTAATGCATTATTGTTCAAGCTATCCTTCTGTTGTGAGCTGTTCTGTGCTCGTGCATAAGTACCACGCTGATGTAAATTATTTGTTGAAGTAGCTCTCAGTTGTGATAAGTTTTCTTGACCTGTATTCACTTTAGTTTGTAAAGCAATATAGTTTGAATGTTGGGGAGTTTTTGTGGCGTGTGGATATTTTTTATTACGTATTTTTTGATTTCACATCCTTTATAACTCACCGTATGTGGATCATCACAAAGAGCACATTTTGGGAGAATCGTCTTGTTTTTCTTTTTATCACAGTTTTTGCTATCGTGATTCTCACCGCAAAGTACACACCGATAAGGATGATTGCAGTAGTGCTTCGTGTGCTCCCACCTTTGACCGCGATGGCACTGCACAAGATCTCGCTTCACTCTTGGAGCTTCAATTATTATTTTGGTATTTTGAAGGTGCTGCATTTATAAACGTCTTTGCTATTATCTTTTGGTTCGAAATTAATAAAAAATACCGGTAGGGGAATTTTTGTTACACGGTGTTTGCAGTTGTGGATATTTCTTACAGTAAGACCGTTTTCTTCTATTTCTGGTTTCAATTCATCAATATTTACTGTAGGGTGATCTTTTTTAATATTATTCTAAATGCCCTTTTTTTATTTTAGCTGATAACTGTGAAACACAATTTTCTCTTTAATAAGGTATTTAGTAAGTGATCGATAAGCTTATGGTGTTGCCGGTAAAATTTTAAATGTACCTTGGCCCACAAGCTTGCAGCAATACTCTTCTTTATTCATGACTTTTTGTAAAGTTTCTGTAATTGCGTGAAAGTTATTTACCCCAGGGAGATATATTGGCTGTGGCTTTTGCAACTTCTGAATGTTGTTGGATTTGTGATTGTCACTGGATATTTTGTTATTGGGTTCATCGTCATTAATTACTTCGAGATCTGAAAATCTATTGTCTGTTGGTATGTTAGTTACGTTTGCACTTTGACGTTTCGATTGTTTTTGACTTTCAGGGCTGTTTGATTTACATCTCTTGCGCTTGTTTACAACAACCTGCCATTTATGGGTGTTGTTATCACTATTTAAATTACTGTCAGATCGATTAAGTTCTGGATTTATTACATCGGTTGAACTTGAACTTGACTGTACTGCTGAAGGGAATAATGGCAAAGGCATTGCTATCACAGTTCCTTGTTGCAAGTGATGTAATGAGTTGTTGCTGCTGATATTGTTGTTGAAGAATCAATTGAGTTTGAGTTCAGCTTGACTTATAGTTGACGAATTCATTATGAATTCGGATTCTGGCCGATAGTTGTTCTCCGAAGTCATATCAATTGTTTGCTTCTTATGGAGGCAACATTATTTTCTTGAAAACAATAGTTGGAACACAGAATTTCGTAAAGAGGAAATATAATTAATCACGAAAACGCAAACCACCTGTCAAAACACAAAACACAATGGGTGGATGCACAACAATAAATGTAAATAAACGCACAACTTGGAAGTCACGAGACACCGCGTAGTAGCGGACACGCCCTCCCAACTCCACCGTTCACGAGAACTCGTCCTATCAATCAGTCACTATTACAACTTGATAATGTAACTTTCTATGTGGCGATTATCAGGATAAGAATATTTCCAACACCATAAAATGTAAAACGTTTAGTTATCAAAGAAAACGTAATGTTTACATTCAAGGCCTCCTAGTAACTAGTAATAAAATGAAGGGAAATAGTTAAAAATTAATCAAAACAATACGATAATGACAAAGATGAGCCTAGAAACTAAACACCGGTAACACACTCGTAAATTGGAAAAGTGAAAAGATAGAGGAAGAACATGACTAAAGTTAAATACAATTGAATAGAATATTAGAATAGTGAGAAAAACATAAACTAAATGGACATGACTGCTACACAGAAGACATAACAAAATGAAGACGAGAGACACAAGCATAAATAAGATAAAGGGCTAATATTGATCGTCGCAATATAAATTGCAATTATTTGTGCGTGTGATCCTCCCACTGATGTATGTAGGAATACTTAGTTGCCGATTAATTTCTTTCCATGCTGAATGACCGTTATAAGTTTTATACAAAGTGCAGTCTTGCTACTGATCGCCCGCTTTCCAGTGGCTCTCAAAAGCTATTTTCTTGTTCATGAAAGTAAATTTAGTTGCCCTAGGCTGAATCCTTTCCAAATTTTTCAGTGCATAATTTTGTGGGGATCCCAACAAATTGTTCCATATTCCATTATCGAACGAACAAGTAATAAAAAAGCAATTTCGTTTGCCGTACTTTTTTTAAAGCTACGCATTACTAAATGAAGAGATCTCCAGGTTTTCCCTACAACAAAATCCACATGACTTAATTTACTATCGACATGGATTCCTAGGCACTTGCATGAGGAAACTCTCGGTATAATGTTATTTAAATGGTAATTTGTTTATTAGTAATTATGACCCATGCCAAAAGAGATGGATTTGTTTTGGAGCTATTTATGGGCATTCCATTATTTTCCGCCCAGTAATATAACTCATCAAGATCCCGTTGCAGCATTTATTAATATTTTTTCGAATTCATACTACGATACATTATGTGATCGTCTGCAACTATCCGGATATTTGAGATTAAGTGCACTGGCAGATCATTGACAAACGCTAGAAATAGAATAGGTCGAATGCCACTTCCCTTCGGTATTCCTAACGCTTGCCCTGGAAGAAAACTCTTGACCAATACGAACTTTCTGTTTTCTGTTTCCGATCGTGGGAAACGGCATCAAACGCTTTGGCAAAATCTATAACTACTGCGTCTACTCTTCCGCCCGTGTCAATTTCATCTGTTAGATCCTGAAAAAGCGAGACTACCTGATTTTCATAAGAGTAACTCGTGTTGGCCATCATAGACCCGTTTTTTTGATTTCCCATTTTTGATTAATTTAACTCCCAGCTTGATGGTTCATAAGTTTGCAAACTACTGACGTAAGACTTACAGGGCTATAATTACTTAATATAGTTTTGTCACACTTTTAAAAATCATTATTTAAATTTAAAACTATTGTTTCACTCTCTCACTATCCTTATAAAAGATAACACTAATTTCATGAGTATCTCTAAAGGCAACGCGTAACGGAGAATAGCACAACCACGGACGCTCGCTCTCCAGCAGGCCGTTGAATCCAACGCCTTCGCTCGCTTTGACCTTGAGAGGGGGGGAGTGTCGCGCGCTTGCGCCGCCGCCTCCCTTTCCGCCCTGAGACCTTGGAGGCGTTCGCTAACGGCCTGAGCTGCGCTCGCACACTGCCGGCCCTGTATAGACGCGCAGGTGCCGATCTATGACCCTGATCGCTGGGGAGACCGAATAAATGAAAGAAAATCGAAATAAATTGAAAGGGAAAAACATATTTCCTTGGACGTTGACACAAGACTTGCAACCCCAAAGGAAATGCCACCGGTGCTGATGGATGTCAAATCTTCCATCTTGTTTAGAAAGATGCCATTACCAAACAGAAACGAAATTAGTTTTGTTCTTGATATCTATTAGTCATAATTTTACTAGTCTTTCCTATTATTAATAACACTGTCTTTTTCCTACGCTATTTAAATTTACTTTTACGCCTATTTTCTATCTTCTACACCTTCAACACTCGAATTACACAAAGACAAGTTTTCAAACTCTTCTACAATTAACATTACTGACATACGTTTTTATCTCTGATAATCTGACATCTAACGTCTAACGTCTAGCACATATTCTAACGCCTTCCACTCGTCGCGCACATTCTAACGTCTTCCACTCGTTTCATTTTCACTAAGTACAATTTTATAACACAATTGTAGGTTATGTTACAATCGCATGAGTGTAACATACAGTGCAGTACATTTAGAATATTTTTATTGGATGGGTCGTTTCAAACTTTTGTTAATAATCTCACTGATTGGAGGAAAACCAGCCAATACGTACAAAACAAACCGAAAGACAAATAAGTTTGCAATAGAGAGTGCACTAAATGTTTACCAACTGCAGAATTTCCCTTCCTAATCGCTCATGTAATCAATTAATTTGAATATTAAATGAAAGTGGAATTTTTAATGAAAAATTATAAACAATATAAATAATTATTTTAAATTTTAATTTGATATTATGCAAATTCAAAAGTTATTTGAATTTAAAATTTATACATTAATTACAAATTATGAAAAACAATAAATGGAATTTTTTAATGTTTTACATTTAATTTGCAAAAATGAAAGTGGTTAAAGAAAAGGAAAAACATAATATCATCATTACCTTAACAATTATGTTTCCGTTGACGAGCTATTTCATTTTCTGAAATACACTTTCATAGTTTAAAAAACACAAGTCATTAATTTGTCTAAAGTAATGTTTAAGTCGACTCAATAAGACTTGACAACAAAAATATAAAATTCTTGTTCTACGTACGAGACAGAGAGCGCGCAACTGCCACAACCCCACAGCGTACCGACACCTGCTGCGTCGCGCGAAAACACGATCAGTTTCATTAGCCGCTTGCGCCATGCCACTACCGAAAAGGATCTCGTGTGCTATTAGGCGAGTAAAAGGGACTTCGGAGAGTGGGGCGGTGTTCAAACAAGGCATTGGAGGGTGTCAAGACAGTATTATGATACTTAGAGACGGTGAACAATGCAGAATGAAAACGGAGCGAGCACGAATTCTGGAGAAGGATCTAGAGAAATTACGAAAGAAAAATGTACGAAGTAAAGCGTTATGTTCATTAAATGAAAGTTGAACAGACTCAATGTTATTTTATTCAATCTAAATTCGTTACATTTGCTTAAAATTCCTCATCACAACCCAAAGTTTTTCTGAAAACGATCTTCAACTTCTCAGCGGCGTGACGCGTCTCTTGTCATGCAGACCGTCACCTCCGGCTGTGTAGAGCGGAAGCCCCAAATTGAAGTAAAGCCTTGCTCGGCCGTCACCTCCGGCTGTCGTTGCAAGGGCCGCAGCTTCAGTTCGGCCGTCTCCGAAGGCAGGAGGGTGACTCTCTCACCCCCACGAAGTCGCCTTCAGTCACCGGGAGATGTCGCACTCCTATAGCCCTCCTCACCGACGACTCACTCCTACATCCTGGACTACGTCTCTCCTCTCTCGTACGGCACAGGAAACCGTCCTCTCCGCTGCCAGGAACTGCACTGCACTATACTCAACTCAATGAACTGCTAGAACTGCCTTCCAGCAGTACCTTTTGTGCAGTTTTATGAAAGCACGGAAAGTGCGATGTACGTTCACGCCACTGCGGTGGGACCATTCCTACCCTGACGGGCATCTATAGTCAATCCTGCAACATGAAGAAAAACAGGAGGTCAAAAAATGACTTTAGCCTACCGGCGCGCGCATTGCGTGTTTTGAAATACTGCGTTTATGTTTCAAGTCTCATTTCTCTGTTTCAGATTACTCTTACTAGAGGAAATGCTTCGGTCGCCTATACTTTGCCCTTTGATCGGGTTGGTATGAGGCGAACTCGAAAATGAGAGCGTTCTCCGAGTCAGACTGCCTTCCCGGCGCTGGTTGGACCTGGCCATTTATCAGGCCATTTGGCCTGATAGCGCGTATCTCGGCCGTGCCGCCGCTTCTAATTGCGGTTCACAGAGCGCGTCTTGTCTGTAGCGTGCGCGCGGCAAATTCAAACGACAGCCGTACATTTTTAAGGTCAAATAAAGATATTGAAATTTCCAGTTCGTTCTGTTATTGTCTTGTTTTGTATCTCTGTATTAATACAATCAATAATTGTGGAGAAATTCTATTTAATTTTTCCATCATCAGATATACCGAACCAAAAATATTAGTTCCCAGACATTAAATGTTCGTCCCCCAAAAATGTTAGCCTACTTTGACCGGAGTTGACTGTATATGAAAATTATACCAAACAAACAAAACATAAAGGGAGAGACAGAGATATGGACACGCAAACAGACAGAGACCAATAGATATAGATATAGAGAGACGAATAGAGTGACAGAGTCGGAGAGACATACAGAGAATAATAGAGCCACAGAGAGCAGGCAGAGAAAGATGAGAGAGGGAGAGAATCAGGCAAAGGCAGACACAGACAGACAGAGACGCAGAAAGAGAAGCGATGGGAGACAGAGAAAAGAGAGAGAGAGAGAGGGAGAGAGAGAGAGAGAAACAGAAAGAGACATTGAGAAAGACAGAAAGAATATTCTTTCTCACAAGGATTGAATACGAAAAAAACCGTTTAACGCCGGGTATTTTGCTAGTAATCTTATAAAAATGACATAGGTCCGATTTTCGCGGTTAACTGAGAATTTTCGGAAAAAATGTAAAGTTTTGAATTTTTTCTGGGTCTTCCTACAATTACAAATTGAAGATAAATATTTTTTCTTGAAATGAAATTTTTTGTCCAACATCTGTCCTTTCATTAAGGTTATTTAGAGTTTTTGAAAAGTTTAGTGGTTTTCGTTCAATATGTGCAATTTAAAAAAAAACAAAATCAAGATTTTCTCAAAAAACGGCACCATTTTTTTCTTTAAACTTTTGGTAGGGAGAGTGAAAAATACTTTATGAGATGACATAATCGCCATTTTGCTATATTCTTTTGTTTTGTACAAACTTACAAAAATGTAATATTTTACTTGTCTCTCACGTTGTTAATTTTTACATTAGCATTAATTTGTTTACACTATTGCATTTGCGAGTAAATGTGCTTTTAGTTATTTTCAATGAGGTTTCTTAAAAACAACATTTTTGTGAGAAAACGACCTTAAAATTGCGCATTTTCAGAAACGCTCAAACGCCATTTCTTAAAAAAAGGCTCCAAATATTTTCTTTAATTTAATTACGGATAGTGCTTATTGAACTGTTTACGACCAGTAATTAATTTTGCCGTATTCTTTTGTTTTTTAAAAATTACACAAATGTATTTCTTTTTAAGTATCTTAATATGAATATTTACGTTAATATGGATATTTACAACGATTTGTTTATATTATTGCAATTGCAAGTGAAAGATTTTCAAATGAAGTTTTTGAAAAACAAAAAAGATTCCTGTGAAAATGAGCTTAACATTTTGCATTTATACCAGAGCTTAAACTATTTTTCTTAAAAAACCGCTCCCAATCATTCAACGATTATTTCCATCTAGTACAGGATTTTTCTGTTATTTAATATTTAAAAAGTAATATTTCTAATCTACAATTACGAAACCAAATAATTGAGAAATTCTCAAAAAATGAATTTAGGGCGGCGATAGACGGTAGCCACCTAGAAGACGGGGGCAAGACCGTAAAGCTAGTACACACCAAGGATTTTAAACAGTATTACTACGAGAAAGTCTGTGCCATTCTGTAGTTTTTCGCTGGAGTGACTATTCGGGCACTCAAGCTATTTATTTTATAAGCTTAAGTATTATTTTGACATCCACATCAATGCAGTCAGGCTTTAGTACGCATAATTTTATAAAACATGCACAACTGTTTGTATCTATAAGTCTCACAAGCGGACGTGGGCGTGAGCAAGCGGGAAATATTGCGATATGGACAGGCATTTATCAGAATCTTCCCCGGCCACGCTCCGCCTGCCTGATCTGGAAGATCGCCCACGACCAACAGCCGCACGTGTCTCCACACGGCCGAGTAACGTTGCTGCATAAGATAAGCTCTTTAACAAATTAACCACAAAATCTGTTTATAATTTCTACATTTCAAATTGATCCACAATCGTATAATTCATTTGATTATTGAATGACAATTATGTTAGTTCTCAATTTACAATTCATCGTAAGACGCTTTACTATTCGCTGAAGGCTCCAAAAGGGCGCCAAGGGCCAGCGGCGGTGCTCCTTTCGCTCGACACAACCACGTGTCAGCTCACTGGCAACCTCGACACAACCACGTGTCAGCTCACTGGCAACCTCGACACAACCACGGGTCGGCTCACTGGCAACCTCGACACTGACCATGTGTCAGTTCACCGCGAAGGCAGGACGTGTGCTTTGGTGTGCTTCTTGCCTCACAATTCGCAACATGTTGTAATCACGCCCAACGCCTTTACAAGGCAGTATTCTGTTTAATATGTTCTTGGTGCAACGTGAACAGTATGAACTTATTGTGAGGAATCTATTGTACATTTATGTACTTAAGTTATTTTGTTAATGTAATGACTTGCCAAGACTTCCTGTGTCTGTGTGTGTGTCAGAACTAGTTCGAATTCTGGTAACTACACACAACTGGTGCAATGTGTAAAACGTTGGCTCTGATAACAGTATGCTGATAATACATAAACTGAATTCACTCTTGCTCATAATTGGTGATTGCCTATTTTAAAGTATATGATATTAGTTATGTTTGATGGTCTACATGTACATTAAAGTACCGTTTTTTAGAAAATTTTGAAAATGTCCGGGGAGCTGCATATAAAGTACCATCAAATTAAAAAAAAACTATTTTGAAAATCTCAAAACTTCGACTTGAACCAGTTGGACAGAGGTTTCTTCAATTTGGTGTATTTCGTGTATTCCCGTTCAAATCTCGAAATTGATTTTTCGCAGCATCACATAACGTTTCCTATACAACGTTAATACTCGATATATATGTACTTATAGGGGAAAGTTATTGTGATTATAACCTCTTTCCGGGCGAAATGTACTTACCTACTGCACTCAAGAAACTGTGGTAATGTTGGGTAGTAAAGGAAACATTTTTGAAAAAAATAATGTAATTATAATTTTTTGTTTACTGTGCACATTGTATTGCTACGTGTCATTATGAACAAAAATTCACATATATCATTTCAAATTCGTCTTAATTCTACTTAATTACATTCAAGATAAATTTATAACCATTTTCGGACGCAGAATTCTTATAAAAATTGTGAGAAAGCTGCAATTATTTTCAGGAAGTCAGTTTTATAAGAGTTACATGAACGCAGAGTAACTATGTTGTAAAGAAGCAGAGACTATTTTTTACATTCGTTCGTTGCATTGCATACTTCAATTTTCTACCAAAGACTGTTCTGTCATACTGGGAAATTTGAATCACGTGAAACAAATTTGAAATGAAAATTTCAACTTGCGCAAAATTCAATATTGAAATGTACAACATTCTTCTTGCATCGGGACCCAAACCTCTCAAAGCTTCATTTCCAGATTCGCAAAGACATTCCATGACCATCCGGGAAGTTGAATGTGGAAAGTTATTTTATTTTCTGAGCAATTTACTCGCAGTTTAAGCATTTTTCATTATTAACTTTCGGAAGGGGTAATAACAAGTACGACATATGTTTTGTCTAACACTAAAATTCAAGAACAATTATCACAAATACCAGGCTTTGAAATTTTATTGTCTTTGATACTTGACCACAAGTATGTGTAAATAACTAATATGTTTTAAGCAGATTAATAAAATAAAACGAGAACGTTATGAATAAGTCACAGAACTAAAACAAACTAAAAATCTTTCGATTATTGTTTCTACAAAAGAAAAATGCAAAGACCTTCATTTGCACTTCATAAACGAATCCTTTTCAAACAAAATATTAAATAATATTATTCTTGGAGACTTTCTCAATAACATCATTCAATTTAAACGTTATTGCTGGGGAAAATATGCGTCTAAGATATCTCCTCGTACAGATTCGATTGTGGAGTCAGTTTGCGTGGAGTACTCGCACTCTCGAAATTCTCAAACTTTGCGTAGTCAGTTTTGCGCGTGCGCACGCGGTAGACGATGTAGCCGATGATTGCAACGAGGGCGAAGCCACCCAAGATGGCGGCGCCCACTATGATGTAGATGACGTTGGAGGTGTGCTGGGGATCAGGGCAGCTCACCGCTGGAACAAAAGAGCATCGTCAGCTTATACTTCTATTTTTTTGTAGTGGCCGATGGCATTAGGTCATTGTAACACCTCCTGCCTTATAAAATGAATATTTTTCATTAATTCGCGAACGTCCTTAACGTGGCTCGTGGCCTCAGAGAATGTGCTTACCACCGTTAAAAAGATTCATTTTACGCGGTAGGAGGAGTAACAATGGCCGAATGTCGTCGTCCACTATAGGAAAATCGAAGAATAGTGTCAGTGCCGTAATCCACCTGCATTAGCATATTTATCGCTGGCGCATCGCGCGTTGTCCTGACAACCAAACATTTCCCCTCCGCGGATTACACAGTGCTTCTCAGGATTTTTTATTTATAAACTACAAAAAAATATGGGGAGCATTAATTTTCAATTGCCAATTTTTTATTTTATTTTTTTAATACCTACTCTGCATTAAGAATTGATCCAATTTCCCATGTCCCTGAAGCATTACATAACTCACGAAGAAAATCCCTTTTTATAGCTCTCAGATTCGGAGAAAAATATTATTTCTTTCTCCTGTAAGCAGTAATTTACTTCCTCTAATGCGTTGTCTAGTTAGAATTCACGTTTTATGAATTCTAACTAGACAACGCATAGCCACCAATATCAAAGCTTTCCTTTAACTTTTCAAAAGTGTTCAAACTTTCTATTAAAGTAACCATCTCACTAACGTACTGTAGTAGACCACACTTCTTATGTAGTATTCACAAGAAAAATTGTACAGTTTTGTTAACAGAAACACATCTTATTTTAAAGGTATTATTCCAGGCGATTTTAAATATATCCCGTGGTGGCGGTTACAAACGGTAACCGATCACAGTCGTCCTCGGAAGTGAAATTGTTTAACCACACTCCGTGAAATCACGAAGGTTAAGCAACCGAAAAACCGCGAGTTCCTGAAAAAAAAACATGTGTGTCCTTTACGTCAGTTCATGAACTATCAAAATCTGTAACCGTAGCTGATGCATTGAGTGGGATAAAAAGTGCATGGAAGGAATTAAAACCAGACAAAATAAAAAAAAATGTATTTCATTTATTCTGGATTTAAGTCTCCTGATAGTTAATGCTCTATTTTACGTGGCAAGAGTCGGACCATCAGGCCTGCTCTTCCGTCTGACAACGTAAATTTCACTATGCTCCTCGCACCATCTAGCGAAGAAAGAAGGAATCACCTCGCGCGAACGCCCAACGTGAAAAAATTGAATGTTTCTCTGCGTGGATAAAAGAGCGCGACCTACCTGGTGAGAAGTCGGAGTCGTCCACGTTGAAGGCCTGCAGGTGTACGTCCGATAGCGTGATGTCACCGCCGTTGGCCAGAACCACGTTGGAGGAGGCGGCGCAGGCGTGCGATTGGCCCTTGGGCGCCGCGAACAGGGCCAAATCGTCTGCGTTGTCGCTGAAAGACACGCCCACCTCTGCGAACACGTAGGTACACAAATGGATGAGACTCACACCTCCTGACACACGTTTTGGTTGGGCTGCCTTTAAAAAACTGAGTGGGGAAGAGCGTTCCATGCGATTTGATTTAGCGCAGAAGTCGGATTATGCCTCTACAGCGCAGTATTGTATATAATACTCAGTCCTGAAATAAGGATTTATAGAATTATGCATTGCATCAGTTTGTATTTCGTCTGACGCAATTCTTGAGTTAGTATTAAGTGAACGCATATGGTGTGAGCCCCCTCCCGGCTTTCAAGAATTGCACGCCGCCAACGTTGCCGCTTCCGCCCAGCTCTCATGTGGCCATCGGCGCGCTGCTGCCACCGCTTGCAGAATTTTTCCAAATACAGATATATTCAATTTTATACACCTGTGCCCAGTCAAAAGACTTCAAGAAATCATTACCACTAATTAGCCACTACGTTCACCGAGCTTTAACGTGGTTAGAGCGAGATACGTGTTATGCTTAACATGCCTTTTTTATTGTATTAATCGAAAGTTTTTCTTTGTTTTGGTAGAGTTTGAACCGATTTTACCGTCTAGTTTTCACTTAACGAGACCGTGAACTTAGATGTTTCAACACTAACTTATGATTCCCTGACATATATGACCTGAAATTTTAAATATGTACGAAAATTAATAGTTAAAAATGTTTATACAACTTTTTTTAGATATCTAGAATCTATGAATAATCAATATGCACAATTTAAAGGATATCTACCGCTTCAAATGGGAGAATTTGCAAAATTATAAGGCGATAATGACTGCTGCAGTTCATTCTCGTTAATATTAACTATACTTTTATTTGCAGCTGAAATACGCATCGCACATCGTTGGTGCATTTATGTAGAACGTGAATACAATTAAATGGCAAAGAGCTATATTAATTTAAAGGTTTGATTTTAAAAATATATATGTATTTTTTACGCTCCGTTTGTTCAAGAATATTACATATGACAGATGAAATGTAAGACAGAAATTGTTATGTTATAATATTACATAGCCATTAACAATATCGCGAGAAAGCACGTGCTGTTGTAGCTCTACTAGTTTTAATTATATTGAAGTTAAAGGTGAATTTCTTGTGTCCTATAACAGCAGTTCTAACCTTTACTTTCAGAAAGTTATTTAGGACAGGGAATTTATGCAGGTGTTTGGACAGCCTTAGCAGTCACGTAGTCCTCCGAGAGAAAATAAATAATTAGTTAAGGAAGTTAAGTTGTGAAAAGCTTTCAAGGTAAGTGGTGTGAACAAGGCCCCTCAGGTTTTCAACAGTCCACAGTTGGTCACAGTTGATAGCAGTCAGGTCCCAACAGTTCCAGGTCTTGTTTTAGGTCACGTACTGGGTCTGAGGTGAAGACTTGGAGGTAGCTGTATCATCAGCATAGAGAGCCGTACCGCAGTTTGGTAGTTAAATATTTGAAGTGAAAACACTAAAGATGGTTGGAGAGAGGGGGAGGCTTGGGGGACGCCGAGAAGAATAGGAGTAGGGAGAGATATAGTATTGTTAATTTTTACTACCAAGACTGTATTTTCCAAGAAATATTTATTTGGATTAAGAATATAAAGTTTTTAGTTTATTAATAATTTATATTTTTATATCAATGCTCTATTTGACTGCCTCACTCCACCAGCGGTATCAACGTTAACTCGCACGTCTCTTATTCCTCCTCTTGATTCCTTGTTCCTTGAGATTGGGTACCCTTGAGATGACCAATGTTTTGACAATAACTATGAGGTGAATGACGATACGAAGGAGTATAGAGAGAAACGAAGATACGAGTTCCTTGAGGGAGCGTGTCACGAGCTCACTTTCTATAGTAAAAAACTCAAAAAATCCCCCCTCTCCACAAAATATCCCTCCATAGTTACAAAGAACCGAACCCTTATTCTATTTGGATACGTGATCTCACCGCATCATAGGGATCGGCTTGAGGCAGGATGGGGAATGAAAGGGACCTTCATTGATCTATTGTGTAGAGTACTCAATTGGAATTGATCAGGAAGACGACGGGCACCACCGATCAGAGCAGACAAGCTACACAAACGACTCCAGCAGAGCCATAAAGTCGGCCATGTTTAACACATGAACCAGTCAACGGGCACTCTCGTTGCGATTCTGGTTGCAATTCAGTCACTGGTATTGTTCATGAACACATTGATTTTAAGATCGTAACTCCCAGTTCTGATATGTAATGGGTATATTCTAATCGAAGGTCTCAAATGATGTTGCACTTTACTCCGTGATCAGATGCATGTAAACTTCTTACTGAAGTAACGACTACTGTGTGGTGACACGGTCTGAATTGGATTAGAAATAACTTTTAATTACTGTTTGACTTTTTGTTGATCACGACAGCCTTTGTTGATCATTAGATTAGATTAGATTTATTAATAATTCTGCAATTAAGTTTGACAACTTGAATTGCAGAATAACTTGGCACACTTACTTAACAACTTTACTATGGTGGCACACTAACTTAACATTACTGAACTTAACAACTTTACAAAATCTACAAACTTTACAAATTAACGTGAACATTTCATCGGCAATCGTTTCATAGCACTTGTCCCACTTCAAAACCTTCACCTTACACGCACTGCAAAACATACCCGGGGAGCGGGTACAATGTCTTTCTTTCACAAGATCGTTTCCCTCAGTTTCAACACGTCACTGGGGCACTTCACGCCAAACTGCCATTCTTATTATTATTATTATTATTATTATTATTATTATTATTATTAACAATAATAATTATTAATTATTATTATTTATTTTTTAATATTAATTATTATTATTAACAATAATAATACTTAATTACATAGAAGGCATAGTTCCTTACACTGAATTTTATTAAATATATAACACATATCCACATTCAGGAAATTAGTTTACTCGTATTTTTAAATTTACACAGGCTTTGAGGAAAGGGATCGAAGATTGTCACAGGCAAACCGTTCCAGTCCCTAATAGTTCGATTCGCGAATGAATATTTCCCAACGTCCGTTTTCTGAATTCTTGTCTGAATTTTGTGCATGTGATCCGCTCTGCCGAAATATGTAGGTTTCCCTAATCGACTTTGAATTTCTTTCCACGCTCGAAGGCCTGTGTACGCTTTATACATTGCATAGAGACGTGACTTTAATCTCCTGCTTTCGAGTGACTCCCATACCCCTTTATTCTCAGTACCTCTGAAAGTAAATTTTGATGCTCTACGCTGGACCTTTTCTAGATTCCTTTGCTGCAAAATTATGTATAGGTCCCGACATACCGCGCCATCTTCTAAGATAGGTCGCACTAATGACATATATGAATGTTCTTTCGCTCTCACTGTACTCTTTTTCAGTATCCACATGACAAATTGTAAAGATTTCCAGACTTTCCCTACAACGAAATTGACTTGATTTTCCCAGCTCAATTTAATTTCTAGCTTTACTCCTAAGTATTTTCAAGACGTGACTCGAGGTAAACGTGATGGACTTGCTCTTTGAACTGTTTATTTCCATGCCGTTTATTTCTGCCCAGATGTGTAATTTGTGTACGTCTCGCTGCAAAATATCCTTCTCCTTCACCGAGTTGATAATCCTATAGATTACGCAGTCATCTGGAAAGAGTCGTACATTTGAAGCTAAATTAGTCGGCAATTCATTCACGAAGGCCAGAAACATGAGTGGTCCGATTACACTTCCTTGTGGAATTCCTGACGTGACATTTCTCGAGGTTGATAAGTAGTTTCCGATTCGGACCTTCTGTTCCCTGTTTCGAAGTAGTTCGTTTATCCACGCTTTCACTCTAGTGTCTATACCCGAATCTATTAATTTCTTTATAAGATGATCGTGTGGAACGACATCAAAAGCTTTGGAAAAATCTATTACTATCGCGTTGATCCTTTTCCCTTCATCAACTACGTCGGCTAGGTCCTGTAGACGTGAACCTAGCTGACTTTCGCATGAGAAACCATTTCTGAAACCGTGCTGACTCTGATAAAGCCACTCCCTGCCCTCCCATTCTTTCCTGATATAGCTTGAAATTAGATCTTCCGTAAGTTTGCATACGACTGATGTAAGGCATACCGGCCCGTACGAGAGACAGCTTCCAATTTTCCGATACGCAAGCGTTGTTTATTGATACATTAAATAACCTAATTATATATGGTAGATTAGCATCTCCACCTAATTTAATGATGTTCGTTTTGTCGCCAATCGATTCACTGTATGAAGAACGCTCAAAACGTGGATTTTGGCTACACCACGTGTTAGAGAAATTGTTTTCTATTTTTAGTGACTAGATTTATCGACTTTTTCCTTTCCAGGGACCGACAATAAGAGTTGTTGTGTCGAAAATTCGCCATTTCCGGCTCACAATTACAATCCGGCTCACTCTTCTTACGTTAGAAAGTGCGATAAAGTAAAATTTGTGTGACATAAATTGAGTTTGTAAGTCACTTTGGACTGCTGGCTGACCATTTCAGCAGAGACTGCAAGGATTCTGGGCGTTGCTTCGTTTCTTCATGTTGTTGGTGGAACTGTCCTTGTGTTGAAACATTGCGAGACACTCTGTAGATTACTTTAATTGTATGAAGTGTTTGATGTGTTGTATTAATTTGTGAGATGTCTGTTAAATATATTTAATTTAAAGATTTGTGATTTCGGGCGCGTAACTAGCCTAGGTCATCATTCCCGTAAGCGTAGTGCATGCTATATGGCGGTGGGGGACGGTGATCTTCGGCTGCTAGATGGCGAGATTTGACTTTGTTTTGTGGGGGTATTTCCCATCAGTAGGGCAGCAACCCAGCCAGGTCAAGCTCCAAGCTCCCGACCGGTCTCTCGGCATGCGGTAGTGTACTGCATGCAAAGGTTAAGGGATGTGTGTGTAAGTAAGGGATGAGGATAGTAAAATGAAGAGGAAGGGAAGATCAAGAATGGTTCGTGGCCTGCTTGTTAGGGTACTACTCCGGCATTCACGTGGTAATTATCGGAAATACCACGGAAAATTACCGATCAGAGCAGCCGGCCGCTAGAATTTTCCCCAAGCCATCTGCTGAATTGGACATAGTTGTGTAATTATGCCGACAATCCTACCAACGTCGGAACTTCAACTCTGCCGGTCAGAGGCACTGCACTGACATTGATGCCTTGAGCCAGCTATGCCAGTGCGCAGACTTTAGACAAATACTGAACAGCTTCACACAGAAGCGAAGGAATGGCCAACGCCAGTGCACACAGCTGCACTCTGGTGGCGGAACAGACTGAATTGCTGATCTGTTCTTCTTCCCTTGAGATCCCTCTCTTAAAGACGTAAGAACCTTCCCTAGGTCTATACAGAGTGTTCAAAACGCGTTGTAACAGAAGTAGAGTGGAGTGCACGAGGCAAAACCTAAAAGTATCCCTATTCAGAGTGGAAAACTAACGTTCTGGATACCGTCCGCGAGTTCAGAAAGCGATGTAGCACAAGCCGTTTTGAGAGCTTGAAGCAAAACTTACCATCTTGATGTAGGTCCGGGATGGCGGCTCGCGTCTTTAGGATGTTCATGGCCAGGCTGGAGAGGGCGAACTCGTCGTCGCCGGTGGGTGTCCACGCGAACGTTACTTTGTTTTCCCATTCCGCCGCACGCCGCGCTCGCGTCGCCCCCTCTTGTGGCCAGTTCCACGTGTAGTACAGCTCCTGGCGGTTCTCCGCGCACTGCCCGCCAAACTGGGCGTATCTCGGCACAGTCAGCTTCGCAGTCGCGTCCTGGAACACACACGTCCTCACACTTTGCTGCAGTATACGTCTGGCTACTTTAAAATACGTGCACGTTTGTGGCACGTACACACATTAAAAATGAAACCAGGAACTGTTTTTCTTTGTGACGAAAGGGGTGAATGGCATTTCACTCCACACATTACTAGACTGTTTAAATAAGTTCGAAATTATGATATATCATACGGTTCAAAATAAAAATCTTCTCCTTGACTATTGTTACGATCCTTGATTAATTGTTAGAGATTCTGGGCGCGTCAACAATCGAGGCCATTAGTCCTGTAAGTGCAGTGCGTGCTTTTTCGTCGGGAGGGGGCTGTGATCTGTGACAGCCAGCTGCATCGTCACGTTCTTCAACACAAGCGTACACATATTTGATAAACGAAGCGCTTTTGCTGTCCCCGTCTCACCACTTGAACACTTGCAACAGGTATCACATTGTTTGATCAGCACATTATCAAGCAATAAAAAAGGTGATACAATTTTGCAATTTTATAAGATTTTAAAGAATATCGAAATCATGACTTATATTTATAAATGTAATTTTCTCAACGCAATCAAAAAGTTAATTAAAAATATAGCACTTTTTAGAAAATTTTGCAAAAGTTCAATGAATCCTCGTGTAAAGTACCACCACCCAGAATAAATGTCTTAATTATTCATTGATCGACACGACTATATTACTCCGGACTGTTTCCCAAGTTTCAGCTCAAATATTTCAAATCCAACAGTGTTATGCGTGAAACATACTTCCATCCATCCCTCCATGCATGCATACATACAAATATACATATAAGGTAACCGTAACCGCTAGCCAGCGTCTACATGCTGATGCCTCCGAAAAACTTCAAAACCAGGCCGCCAGGCAATCCTGTTGACCTAGTAAAACTCGGGTAACTTTTCTTGAACGATGGATAGACAATTTCAGGTGGAGTGGGGGTATTAGTTACAAAGTCAGCCACTAGAGTATTTTAAGTAATGCCAACGTGTGTGAAATGAAAGTCAAAACTGCTTCTTGTGCGTAACTCTTTCGGGAGTTTTAGATGACTCCCTTGAAGGACCTGGACCAGACTCAGCTGACTCACTCTCATTTCTTTCGATATTGACAATAAATCTGAACAGGGGTTCTGCACTATGAAAGCTACTGGCTTTGACTAGCCTCTGATTCGCGCCAACGAAGTTTTAATGCTTGAAAGGTCGTCATAAGTGCCCGCAGCGAGCTTTTGCCTTCAACTGTTTATTGCACAAGGGAGGGGGATCAAGGTCATCGTTCAAGAAAAGTTGCGCGAGTAATACTAAGCCAGCCGGGCAGAGGGCTTTGTAAAAGACAGCGACACTACCAATCGTACGTTTACTGATTCCGACAATCAGAGATTTTCTTGACCAAAACCATGAATTAGAGGTAACACCTCAAATTCTCCATCGTTTTGCCTGTTGACCCAGACGAGTGTGGTAGTCATGGAGGAGATATCGTTTTATCGAAGTTACGTTGCAAGAGAATCTCTAAGTACAGAAATGCGTTTAATGTATTTGATGGTGGCAGCGATCTAATATAATGGGACAATCTTTCATTACGGATTTTTTGTATCTGTTTAAATACAATATTCGGTAACTGCTCGAGTCGATCAGCTCTTTAATCACTTTTTCATGCCATTAAACTGATAGAATGGTGAAGAGACTTGGGCGACGCAGTACGAGACAATGATCTGGCTAATGCACCAGCACATTTGAATTCAGTGCAGAGCCGGACGGCCTTGGACGTCGACCTAGTCTACAGGAGTCGAGTCATCCGAGAAGCCACAGCAAAATTCACGTCGTACGTCGGTTGCGTGAGGCGTTGAACAATTGGCAATTATCTGCGTTTGCATGTTCCGCCTGTTAGACAAAAGAATAGGATGCCAATCCAAAGGGTACCCCTGGATAAGATGGTAAAAAATTCCCCTCAACCAAATGACATATGAGTAGTTACAATATAATTCTAACATAAAAATAATATTTTTTTAAAGGTAACTTAGCCCTCGTCCCACCACCCACACCCCTCTACTACACATCTATTTCAGTCTTGAGTGTATTGTACCATTTTGTCGGCTTACCCGAAGGTTTATGTGTTTGCAATTGTGTTGCAGTTCGTACGCATTTCGCGTTTTACTGCTATGTGTAAGTGGCTGGTGTGGGTTCGCATCGGATCTTAGTCAATAACCAAATCTGCTTTTGTGTTGCACTACGCCGTCAGAATATCAGAGGGGAGTCTTGTTAGCCCGATAGTGAGGACGTGTCTAGCGTATTGGTTTAGCGTTGCCGGATCTTCGTTGGTTTCAAACTTGATAGGCTTCGTTAAATGAAAGCGTTTCAAGCATTGAGTGAAGGACTCGATATGAAGTTCCTACCTCAGTACATTCAACCGCATCGGAAACGGAGGGCGTGCTATGAGCCGTAGAACTTTGTTCTGTACTAGCTCAAGTGTATCCTTGTACTTCTGAGCTGTGGTCCACGACGTTGTGGTCACAGGCAAGAAACACCTTTTATAGAATGCCAAACGAAGTTCCAAGGGGAGTGTAGGTTCCCTCAAAAGAAGTTGTAAGAGTCGAACTCATTGCTGTAATTTTGGTCGAATTCGCCTGACATGTAAATGTCAACGCATCCTTCGATCAAAAGTGACGCCTAAGTAGGTTGCCTTAGGCGCCTATGTCACTTTTTATGTCCCAAGTGTAATGTGTTTTGATGATGTAAGACGTTTAGTGCATTTGTGTTTTCGGCGGGTACCACAGCCCGCTAGTATACTTAAAAGCCTCGGCGCTCCGGCCTGCTTCGTGTTATGGCTAAAAGTTCCGAAAATCACCGCTGGCGCGCTGCTCTCCAACCATAACTCGATCGGCTACTGCATGAACATGTACGGAGATTCTCATTAATAAAAATATAGAACTTTTCGACTTACAAGCATTGAATTCAAGTACTTAGGCCTCTCCATTACATCACGAGTAACAGAAGCAAAGTTCTTCACGATCAGTGGTACAAAATGTTTACAAATTATGTCAATGATCGTTATTAAATGTACTGCGCTCTAGTCACACGCAAGGAAACTGCTTCTTTGCAAATCTGGCTTAATATATTTTTGAAGATTTATTTTCACACCAATCCTTGGAATTTGAAGCTTTCGAATAAATTGCGCTATCTCCGACTACCTTCAGAGTTATTTAAGGAAGAGATTGATTTATTTAACACGTCAAAAATCACAATTATCTTCTCATAGTAAACAAACATTAATATACATTCTTAATATTTCTCAACGTTAATAAAATACATAACTCTTACCTTGGCTACCTAATAATTCAGTTTGTACTCAAAATTCGATACAAAAAAAAAACACTCACAAATAGCAGAAACAACTTCTGTTTACGTTCAATGAGAACAAACTGGTTCAAGTACTGGGATTTATCGTCTGATACAGCTTTGGATGTATCTCGTATTGTAACACTGCAATCGAAATTGATATATTTTCTCACAAACATCGATGGAATCACGAGTTGTTATCTGAATGATTTTTATTTCTGATGTCTGATATACATTGCTCTATCATTGTGAAATTTGAAGTGGCCGACGCAAAGGATTAGAAATAATTTGTACATCATTTGATCTTAATGAAAATTTGTTCTTGTACGTCCACTAGACCGCCAATATGAATTTCGCTAGTTGTAAGTAACTTTCTGGGTGTATATAGGTCAGAACCGTTTTGTAAGTGCAATAGTGACTTCGAGTGCTTTTTAATGAGTGAACTTTAATGGGTGTTATTTACATCACCATCCCTCGTCCGGTTTAGAACTAGTTTCTTTCGGTTTTTTAGTGTTTTTTCTTCTACGATAAACACTTCAATTTGGAATTTATAGTTCAAAATAGTTTAAAAAATCAATACTGTTAGGAAATATAGAAATAGACAAAAAACTGGTAAATTTGCATTCTTTGATTTGCTGATGATTTGCATTCTTTTCGTTCTCAGCCATTGTCTTTAAAAAAATTAATTTATTATGTATGATGTGTCCCTATGAACACCTGTAAATACGGTAAATATTAGAAATAATTAAGAATAAATATTGTATTTTATACGTCAAATACAATGACTGCTGCATCACTAACCAGGTAGATTTCACGCATGCTCTTTGAGGGTTAATTTGAAGTATTCACTTCACAACTTCTTTTAAGCAAACAGTACAGAGATATATAATTTTAATATTGTTTAATAGTACCATCAACCTGAGTTTGCAATGTCTGATATCACTGTAAGTGACCAAAATTGTCCGAAGTGCAGGCATTTCCCCACATATTAAAGCGGCCCGAAGGTCTCGCGAATGGTCAGCAACCAGCGCTCCGGCGGCCACAATATGAAACTTAGTTTGCTAGTTCTCATAAGGATAAAGCGAAGTGTCGCGGCTGTCAGAGATACCAGTGGGCTGTGGTTGTACTCTCATTACGACCGACAACAATAGGAAAATTTTCTAAGAATTCATCCCATCCCGGCCTTGGTTCTATGAAGTAGATAATATTCTTATGAAAGAAAGTAGATTGAAGAAAGGTAATAAATTTAACATAGAACCGACAAACACACTTTTTTACTTTAAGAAATTTTGATCGCTGTTTATGGTAATACTCACAAAAATTGTAGTCTCACTTCTGTAATCAAAGCAGACTTGTTTGACATTGTTCTTCCTTTTCGTTTTTTATGCAAATGCCATCACAGTATAATGTATTATATTTGTTTCCTTCGTAAAAGTTAAAAATGACTGCACTTCGTGACTATCAAAATAAAAGCAGGTATGCATCACAACCGCTCTGTTTGATTTGTTTGAATTTGACTTTTTCAAGTTATAATTGAGTTTTTTAATATGGAAGAAATTACAAATTTAAATATTACATAACTGTTTCTAATAACATTCCGAGAACGTTTGTGCCGTTGTAGCGCCACTAGTTTGAAATACCTCTTGAAATTCTGAAAAAAAACCATTTATTCTGGAAATGAGCTGAAAAGTACTAATTTGCAGAAATACTCAAACGGCATTTTCTCAGAAGCGTAATCAAATTCTTTAATCACAATTTCCATACAGAATCATGTTTTACTCTTCTATAATATTTTTGAAGTCATATTTCAATTGTTATTAGTGACCGAAAAAGGGAGAAAACGGACTTTTAGCCACCGACATATAGGAGCTGAGAAGAAGTTGAGTCAATACCGAAAAGCTAGCCTACACCACAGTAATCAGGAGGCAATCTGATACGAGAACGTCTGTTGCATTATGAAGACCACTAGTTTAGGTTAGTGATTTTGAAATATTACATCGCAGTTACTAATAATGTGAGAAAGTATATGCAGTTGAGTACCACTAGTACGTATATTTTTCATTTCCTTGGACGCTAAATTGACTACGATAACCAAAATAAACAATTCTCACAGAAGAAACAAAATAACAATAAAAAATTCTTAAACACATGATCATGTATTCTAATGGTATGAATATAAAACATAATAATTACAAAAACAATTAAAATACAGACACAAATTATATCGATAAACTCACCTCATATTTCGAATTGTGATAGGGTATTGCCAAAACAATCTTCATGCTAGCAAAAATGCAAGCATTTCCACCGGTATCTGGATTCACTGTCGCGTTCAATTGAGGCGGTTCACCAGGATTCGGAAAAGGGTTATCAGTCGACACTGTTGTCGTGTCGACGCTCGTCATCGTGCTAACGCTCGTCGTCGTGTCGACGCTCGTCGTCGTGCCAACGCTCGTCGTCGTGTCGACGCTCGTTGTCGTGTCGACGCTCGTCGTCGTTTCACCACTTGTTGTCGTGTCATCGCTCATCGTCGTGTCAACGCTCGTCGTCGTTTCACCACTTGTTGTCGTGTCGACGCTCGTCGTCGTTTCACCACTTGTCGTGTCATCGCTCGTTGTCGTGCTAACGCTCGTCGTCGTATCAACGCTCGTCGTCGTGTGACCACTGATTGTCGTGTCATCGCTCGTTGTCGTGTCGACGCTCGTTGTGTCGATGCTCGTTGTCGTTTCACCGCTTGTTGTCGTGTCATCGCTCGTTGTCGTGTCGACGCTCGTCGTCGTTTCACCACTTGTCGTGCCAACGCTCGTCGTCGTGTCTCCGCTCGTTGTCGTGTCATCGCTCGTTGTCGTGTCATCGCTCGTTGTCGTGCTAACGCTCGTCGTCGTGTCAACGCTCGTCGTCGTGTCACCACTGATTGTCGTGTCATCGCTCGTTGTCGTGTCGACGCTCGTCGTCGTTTCACCGCTTGTTGTCGTGTCATCGCTCGTTGTCGTGTCGACGCTCGTCGTCGTTTCACCACTTGTTGTCGTGTCATCGCTCGTCGTGTCGACGCTCGTCGTCGTTTCACCACTGATTGTCGTGTCATCGCTCGTTGTCGTGTCGACGCTCGTTGTGTCGACGCTCGTCGTCGTTTCACCGCTTGTTGTCGTGTCATCGCTCGTTGTGTCGACGCTCGTCGTCGTTTCACCGCTTGTTGTCGTGTCATCGCTCGTCGTCGTGTCAACGCTCGTCGTCGTGCCAACGCTCGTTGTCGTGTCGACGCTGGTCGTCGTGACACCGCTCGTTGTCGTGTCGACGCTCGTAGTCGTGTCATCGCTCGTTGTCGTGTCGATGCTAGTCGTCGTTCCAACGCTCGTCGTCGTGTCTCCGCTCGTTGTCGTGTCATCGCTCGTTGTCGTGTCGACACTCGTAGTCGTGCCAACGCTGGTCGTCGTGTCGACGCTGGTCGTCGTGTCGACGCTCGTTGTCGTGTCGACGCTCGTAGTCGTGTCATCGCTCATTGTCGTGTCGACGCTCGTCGTCGTGTCAACGCTCGTCGTCGTGTCAACGCTGGTTGTTGTGTCGACGCTCGTCGTCGTGTCGACGCTCGTAGTCGTGTCATCGCTCGTTGTCTTGTCGGCGCTCGTTGTAGTGCCAACGCTCGTTGTCGTGCCAACGCTCGTCGTCGTGTCACCGCTCGTTGTCGTGTCATCGCTCGTTGTAGTGCCAACGCTCGTCGTCGTGTCGACGCTCGTTGTCAAGTCACCGTCGCCATTTTTATGGATGGTGCTTCCGTCTTCGTTTACGTTTAGACTGCTTCCGTTTTCGTAGATGAAATCGGTAATGACGTCGATTATGTGTCGAGTCCCGCCTTCGACCAATTTTGAAGTGTCATTTGACGAAGTAAGTGTATTTCTGACATGTTTATCTGCAACAGATTGATTTAGAGTTAATTTTGGATTGTTTTGGGAGCATTGTTGATGGTTTAATCTTTTTGTACACCCAGCTCTCCAATTTATCATTTATGTGTTAATAATTCTATATATATATATATATATATATATAATATAAAATATTAACACATAATAAATTAGCGTGTACAAAAAGGATTACTCACATCTCCCCAACCCAAAGTACTCTAAATCATCTTTATAAACACAGACACTACTATCTATAACTCAATATCGAAGGCGATAACTCGACAACATCAATTACCATCATTACATTTCAGCTCTAAACGTACGGAGACGAGCATCCATAAATCCTCACTGACAACGAGGCTCACTACGAGCGTTTTCACTACACACGACATGAACCGCAATCAGTCTCGTTTACACGACGCGGCGTGGACGCCCACGGAGCTGCTCGGACGCCGACAGACACAGCGCATGAACATCGACTACGACGTCGCACACAGACCAGGCGTCACGACACTGAGCTACACGACAAACAGGCGCCACCGACAACGGAGCAATCACACGGAGTCGACACACGACGACACAGACTACGAGCTCACCACTCGACAACACGACTACATGTCACCCGACTCCACGACCGTACACTACGGTCGACCTGACAAACCCAGCTACCGACCATAGCGAACACGACACGGAGCTCGAACGACCACCAGGTTGCACGACTACGAGTGCCACACGGACACGACGTATGACGACACGGAGGAGACACACGCAGGCTTGAAACGCAGCATCGACACACCAACGACGATGACACGATACGACGTGCACCGACACGACTGGTTCACGACTCTCAACGACAAGCGTTGCAGCACGGCTTGACACACGACGACATACACGACAACAAGCGGTTGATGTGAAACGACGACAGCGTCGACACCGACGAGCTTGGCTCACACAGGGTCTGGTGAACGACGACAGAGGTCTAGACTACGACGAGCATGACACAACTAACAAGTGGTGAAACGACGACGGGAGCTCACACAACGACGATAACACGCAACAACCGAAACGACGACCGACCGTCCGACACGACAAGCGACGATATGACACACCACATCCCCTGTGCACACGACGACAGCGTTACAGACCGACGGTCCGTTAGACACAACCGGATCACTGACACGGCAACGAGCCATGACACACTAACCGCAAAACTACGACCACGCGACGTTGCCGACAAACAAGCGTGAAACGACAACAGCATCGACACAAGAGCGTCGACCGACAACAACGAGACACACAACATGTCACACGAGCGAGCAGTTGATACGAACGACAGCTTACGCCGAAACGACGATGACACGACAGTTGAAAACGGACGAGCTCAACACAGATGTATGAAAAACGACGAGCGTTGACATCGGCGATAGCATGACACACAAACATGGTGAACACACGGGGAGCTCGACACGACCACCGATACGACAAGGTGTGAAACGCGACGGACTTCACACGAAACGGCGTCGATACGACGACCTTTAACGAGAGCAGTCTCGACACACGACCGAGCGAGCACGATCGACGAGCGATCGACCGACAACAGTGCTCGACTGAATAACCCTTTTCCGAATCCTGGTGAATCCGCCTCATTGAACGCGACAGTGAATCCAGATACCGATGAAAATGATCTGCATTTTTTGCTGCGATGAAGATGTCTTGGCAATACCCTTCACAATTCAAATATGACTCGATATAATTGTTCTGTAATTCTTTTTGTAATTATTATGTTTTATATTCATACCATTAGAAATACTATCAGTAAGAATTTTTTTTTGTTAATTTTGTTTCCTTCTTGAGAAATTTTTATTATTTTTTATCGTAGTCCAAGTTAGCGTCCAAGAAACTGAAAATATTACACCTTATGTACTCAACTGCATATTATCTCACATATATCTAGTAACAGCCACTGAATATTCCCCATAAACACTAACCTTCAACTCATGGTCTTCATAATCGTCAACAGACGTTCTCGTATCAATGCCTCCTGATTACCTTGTGTAGGCTAGCTTTCGGTATAACTCAAACTTCTTTCTCAGCTCCTATATGTCCCAGCGGTGGCTTAAAAGTCCTCGTTTTCTCCCTTTTTCGCACTAATAACAATGAAATATTACTTCAAAAATATTATAGAAGAGATTACAACGTGGTTCCGTATGAACTTGGATAAAAGAAAATTTGATTACGCTATCTGAAAATTGTCGTTTGTGCTTATTTCTGCAATTGTATACTTTGCCAGCTTCATTCCAGATAAATCTTTTCTTTTCGAATTTGAAATGGTATTTCAACACTAGTGCGCTAAACGGCAACAAACGTTCTCGGAATGTTATCTAGAAACAGTTAAATTAATATCTTTAAATTTGTAATTTCTTCCATATAAACAAACTCCAATTCATAATCTTGAACAAGTCAAATTCAAATAAATCAAACGAAAGCTTGTGTGCTCATAACCTGCTTTATTTTGAATCACGAAGTTGCAGTTCATTTTTAACTTTACTAAGGAAACGAATATAATAATATACTGTATCTCATTTGCATAAGAAACGAAAAGAAGCCAATGATCAAACATCTGCTTTATTACCATAGAAGTTACTACAATTTTGTGAGGTTACCATAACAGCGATCAAAATGTCCTTTTAAGTAAAAAAGGTGTATTGTCGTTTTATGTTAAATATTATTACCTTCATCATTCTACTTTCTGTTCATAAAATATTATCTACTTATAAGACAAGCCGGCTGATGGAGAATTCTTAGAAAATTTCCTATTTTGTCCGTCGTGAGAGTACAAACCACACCCACTGGTATCTCTGACAGCCGCGACACTTCGCTTCATATCCTATGTACTGCAAAGAAGTTTCATATTTGTGGCCGCCAGAGCCCTAGTTGCTGCACCAGTCGCGACGACCTTCGGGCCGCTTTATATGTGGGGAAATGCCTGCACTTCGGGGCAAATTTGGTTATTACTTGATATCAGACATTGCAACTCAGGTTGATAGTACTATAAACAATATTAATTTATATATTCTGTCGCTGTTTGCTTAAAAGAGTTGGAGTGATACTTCAGATTAACCCTCATAAGAGGCATCGCTGAAATTACCTGGTAGTGATCAGTCATTGAATATTACGTATAAAAATACAATATTTCTAATTATTCTATATACTTAACCGTATTTACAATTTATAGAGACACATCATACATAAAAAATTGAAACTTTGGGTTTAAAGACAATGGCTGAGGAACGGAAAAAATGCAAATCATCAGCAAATCAAAAGATGGCAAATTTACCAGTTTTTGTCTATTTCTACCTAACCAACTTGATTTTATTAAATATTAAATTCAAAATTGATATGTTATTAGAAGAAAAAAACACCTAAAACCGAAAGAACAACAGTTTCAAGGAACGGGATGGTGATGTATTAACACCATTAAAAAATTCATCATTAAAAAGCGCACTCGAAATCACTCATGCTCTCTCATATTTTATGAGATACCCCCCCTCACCCAGAAAGTTACTTACAACTAAGCGAAATTATATGCGTCTAGTGACGACAAGTGAACAATCTTCCCATTAATCAAAGATATACAAATCTATTTCCTAATCCTTGCGGTCGGCGCCACTTCAATTACAATGATAAGGCAATGTCATAAATCAACAATCCCAAATAAAAACCATTCAGATCAATAACCGTGATTCCATCCGTGTTTAGTGGAAAATATATCAATTCGCATGCATTACAACTACTGAGAGACATCCCCAAGCTGTATCAGACGATAATCCCTAAACTTAAACCACGTTTTTCTCATTGACGTAACCAGAAGTGTTCTGCATTTTGGTGTGTTTTTTTTGTATCTAATTTGAGTATAAACTAATTATTCAGTTGTAAAAAAGCCCCCCAGTAAGAGTTAGTATTTTATTAAGCTTGAGAAAATATAAGAATGATCTTAATGTTGTTTACTATGAGAACTATATGTTGCAAACGTATTATAAATAAATCAATCTTCGTCCTCACAATTAACTCTGAGAGTCGGAGAATAGCGCAATTTATTCCAAAGCTGTACTTCAAATTCCAAGGATTGGTGTGAAAATAATGATCTTCACAAAATATATTAAGCCAGATTGCAAAAAAGCAGTTCCTGGCGTTGAACATAGAGCGCAGTACATTTAATTGCAACGCATCAATTTGACTAATTTGTAAACATTTTCACCACTGATTCGTGAAGAACTTGCTTTCTTTACTCGTTGATGTAATGGAGGCCTAAGTACTTGAACATGTAAGTCGAAAATTCTATATTTTAATTTAATGAAATCTCCGTACATGTCTGCCAGTAGCGATCCGGTTACTGTTGGAGAGCAGCAGCGCCAGCGGTGATTTCGAATTATACCATAACACGAAGCACCGGAGGCCCAGGCTTAAGTATACTAGCGCTGTGGTACCCGCCGAAAACACAAATGCACTAAACTTTCTTACATCATCAAAAACACATTACACTTGGACTAAAATGGACATTAGCGCCGAAGGTTCCTACTTAGCGATCACCTTTTGATCGATAAGCGATGCGTGCACATTTACATGTCAGGCGAATTCGACCAAAAATCTACCACATCGATTTACAACTTCTTTTCGAGACCTAGTACACTCTCCCCTTGGAAACTTTCGTTTGTCATTCTATAAAAGGTTGTTCTTGCCTGTGACCATTACCGCTGCGGCAACCTCGTGGACACAGCTCAGAAGTACAAAGATACACTTGATGCTTAGTACAGAAACAAAAGTTCTACGGGACTCAATAGCACGCCTCGATGCGTAGAATGTACTGAGTAGACTTCTATCGAGTCCTTCGCTCAATGCTTTGAAACGCTTTCATTTAACAAGCCTATCAAGTTTTAAACCAACAAATCGGCAACGCAAACCACTACCAGCATCCTCACTATCGGGCTAACCAAGATCCCCTAGATATCTGACGGCTGTAGGCAACACCAAAGCAGATTGGTTATTGACTAAGATTCCCGAATCGCGAAACCCAACCAGCCACTTTACATACAGTAAAACGCGAATGCTAAACCGACTGCAACACAATTGCAAAACCATAAACCTTCGGGTAAGCCGACAAAATTACAATACACTCAAGACTGAAATAGATTAGTAAGAGGTGGGGTGAGGGACGAGGGTAAGTTACCTTTAAAATATTTATTTTTATGTTAGAATTTATATTGTAACTACTCATATTCATTTGTTAGCGGGAATTTTTTACCATCTTATCCAGGAGGTACCCTTGGGATGCATTCCTATTCTTTGTCTAACAGCGGAACACGCAAAAAAGGCATATTGCCCAATTGTTCAACGCCTCACGCAACGACTACACGCTGAATTTTGCTGTGGCTCTCTCGGTACCGATCCTTAGACTTAGGTCGACGTCCCAGGCCGTCCGGCTCTCTCACTCTGCTTTTTGTGCTTATCTTAATTCAAATGGCTGTGGCAATAGCCAGATCATTGTCTCGTACTGTCGTCGCCAAGTCTCTCACCATTCTATCAGTTAATGCATGAATAACAGTGATCTTTAGAGTTGATTCGACCTCGAGCAGTTACCGAAATTGATTTTAAACCAGATACAAAAAGTCCGGAACAGATTGTCCATTATATTAAGATCGCTGGCCACTCACAAATACATTAACGCATTTCATATACTTAGAATCTCTTGCAACGAACTGCGATAACAGAATCTCCTCCTGCACTACCACACTCGTCTGGGTCAACAGGCAAACGATGGAGAATTTGACAGTGTTACTCTGAATTTCATGTTTGGTCAAGAAAATCATCTATTGATTGTCGGAAATCAGTAAACGTAACATTCGGTAGTGGTCTGCTGCTTTTACAGCCCTCTGCCTGACTAGTATTACTCGCGCAACTTTCTTAACGATACCTTGACCCCTCCCTTTGCAATAACAGTTAGAAGCAAACTCGCCAGGGCCACTGTATGACACCTTTCAAGCATTAAAAACGTCGTTGGCGCGAATCAGAGGCTAGTCAGCCAGTAGCTTTCATAGTGCAGAACCCCGTTCAGATTATTGTCAATATCGAAAGAATGAAGTGAGTCAGCTGAGTCTGGTCCAGTCCATTCAAGGGATCAACCTACAAACTCCGAGATTTACGCAACAAGAAGCAGTTTTGACTCTCCATTTCACACACCGTGCGATACTTAAATACTTAGTGGCTGACTTTGAACTAATACCCACTCCACACTGAAATTGTCTATCCATCGTTCAAGAAAAGTTGCCGAGTTTTACATAGGTCAACAGGGATTGCCTGCGCCGGAGTTTTGTAAAGTTTTTAAGAGCATCCAGAGCATGTAGACCTGGCAGCGTTACCCGGTTACCTTATTGCTATATTTGTATGTATGCATGCATGGAGGGAATGGAGGAAGTAGTTTCACGCATACACTGATGGCATTTGAATATTAAAGCTGAAACTTCGGGAAACAGTCCGGTAATATAGTCGTGTCGATCAATGAATAATTAAACCATTATTCGCGGTGTGGGTACTTTTCACGAGATTTCATCTTGAACTTTTGCAAAATTTTCTAAAAAGTGACTATTATTTTTAATTACCTTCTTTGATTGCGTGAGAAAAAATACATTCTATAAATGATAAGTCATGATTTCGAATATTTCTTTAAAATCTTTATAAAATTGCAAAATTGATCACCTTTTTTATTGCTTAAAGTGCTGATTCAAACATGTGAATACCTTGTTGCAAAGTTCAAGTGTGAGGACGGGGACAGCCAAAAAGCCTTCGTTTATCAAATATGTTGTACGCTTGTGTGAAGAACGTGACGATAGCAGCTGGCTGTCACAATCACACCACACACAGACGAAAAAACACGCGCACTCGCACTTACAGACTAATGGCCTCGATTGTTTGACGCGCCAGAATCTCGAACACATTAATCAAGGCATCATTAACAAAGCAAGAGAAATTTTATTTCGACCGTATGTATAAACATAATTCGAACTTATTTAAACAGATCTAGTAATGTGTGGATGAAAGCCATCACCCTTTCGCACAAAGAAAAAACAGTTCCTGTTTCATTTTAATGTTGACGTTCAAACGGCACGATTTTAAATACTGCGATAACCAGCAAATGTTGAGAGTGTGTGTTCCAGGACGCGACTGCAAGCCCTGTTCCGATGATCGGCGCTGCAGGCGCCGCGAGAACCAGCCAGGACGCTGGACTACACGTGGGGGAACTGCCCACAAGAGGGGCGACGCCGAGCGCGGCGTTCGACGGAATGGGGAAATACAAAGAGTAACGTTTCGCGTGGACTCCACCCGACGACTGATCGCCTCTCCAGCTGGCCATGAACATCCTAAACGACGCCGAGCCGCCATCCCGACCTACATCCAAGATGTAAATTCTGGCGTCAAGCTCTCAAAACGCTTGTGTACATCCTTTCTGAAACGCGCGACGTATCCAAACGTTATTTCGACTACTGAATAGGATACTTTAGTGTTCTTGCTCTCGCGCACTCACTCTACTTTCTTTACAACGCTTTGAACCCCACTCTGTATAGACCAGGGAAGTTCTTACGTCTTTACAGAAAGCATCTCAAGGGAAGAAGAAACAGATCAGCAATTCAGTCTTTCCAGCCACAGATTGCACTGTTGTGCACTGCGTTGCCATCTCCGCTTCTGTGGAAGCTGCTCAGTATTTGTCAAATTCTCATGCGCACTGCATAACAGTCTCTTGTCATCAATGTCATGCGAGTGCTCTGACCGGCAGAGTTGAAGTTCCGTCTTGTAGTGTCGCATAATTAACAAATATGTCCAACTTCAGCAGATATCTGTGGGAAAAATTCTAAAGCCCGGCTGCTCTGATCGTAAACCTGTATTCCGATCTAATTACCCACAGTGATATGCTCGGAGTAGTACCCGAACAAGACAGGCCACGACAACCAATCGTGATCTTCCCTTCTCTTCATTTTACATCCTCACTCCTCTTACTCCACACACATCCCTGATCCTTTGCATGCACTACACTTACCGCCATCGCCGATAGAGATGGAGCTTGGAGCTTACTCTGGCTGGGTTGCTTGCCCTATCTGATAGAAATTTACCCCCACAAAACAAATGATCAAATCTCGCATCCTAGCAGCCGAAGAATTCACCCTCCCCCACCGCCAGCTATAGCTCATACGCTTACGGGAATAATGTACTTAGGCTAGTCTTGACGCGCCCCAAATCACAAATCTTAAATAAATATATTATAACAACAATCTCACAAATTAATACAACCCAACATCACAACACTTCATACATATTAAATAACTAAGAGTGCTCTCGCAATGACTTAACACAAGACCAGTCCACCCACAACCATTTCGAAGCACAACGCCACAGAATCCTTGAATCTCTCTGAAAATGTCAGCAGCATTCCAAAAGTGGACTTAACAAACCTCAATTATGTCACACAAATTTTACTTATCGCACTTCTAACGTAGAAGAGTGAGCCGGATTGTAATTGTGGGAGCCGGAAATGGCGAATTTTCGACACAAAAACTCCTTATGTCGGTCCCTGGGAAAGGAAAAAGTCTGATAAATCTAGTCAATAAAAATAGAAAAACAAATATTCTCTAAAACGTAGCTGTAGCCCAAAATCCACTTTGAGCTTCTTTTCTGAATCGATTTGGCGACAAACCTAACATCATTAAATTTCTGTGGAAGATTGCTAATTACCATATTATAATTAGTTATTTATTGTATCAAATAAACAACGCTTGCAGTTGTCGAGGAACACTTGGCAAGACGTCTCTACGTAGGGCGGTACGCCTCTCATCCCATCGTATGGAATAACTAATGGAAGATCTAATTTCAAGCATATCAGGAAAAGAATGGGAGGCAGGGGTCGTGTGATCCAGATCAGCACGGTATTCGAACATGATTTTCTTACATGCGACAGTCCAGCCTAGTCTCACTCTACAGGACCTGAGCCCCGAACGTATGTTGTGAAGGGAAAACATCCAACCGCCCCCTAATTATATAATTTTTCAAAATGACCTTTGATGTCGTCCACTACCGACAATTCATCTCTTATAAAGAAAAATTAGATCTCGGGTTATAGACACTAGTGATCAGCCTCGACTATAAATAATTCACTTCCGAAAACAGCGTCAACAGAAAGTCCGATCCCGGATAACCACTTATCAACCCTGAAAATGTCACGTCTAAAGCTAAATTCACCACTAAGGCATACGTGTAAATTCGGGACCCACTTATGATATTCTGTCCTTCGTGAAAATGTAGCATTGACCCGACCCTAACTTTTAACACCGAAATGTACCACCTCCTTTCCCAGTAGACCTGCGTCATCTACTAGGAGATCAACTGTGTAAGGACGAGAATATTATTGCATGCGAACGTGTTCTAGACAACATACAATCTCGGCAGAAAAAACCGCATGAAAATAACAGTTCCGGTCACGTCTTTGCAAATACTAGAATAAAGCTAGAAAAAATGATGCGGGAAATACATCAAAGTCATTTCTTGTAAGTGTGTGCGAAATCTTTATATTTTTTCATGTCGATACTGAAAAAGTACCCCAGTGAGCGAGCGACAAAACATTCATATATTCATTAGTTGCACCTATACTTAGAAAGATGCCTCCCTCTGGTATCGACCGCTATACAGACATGTTGCCAGCAATAAATCTAGAAAAGTCACCAGTCGCTAGAGCATCAAAATTACTTCAGGTGTACCAAGATAAGGGGTATGAAGTCACTCAAAGAGGAGATAAAGTCACGTCTCTATACAATTGTATAAAGCGTACACAGCCTCGAGCGTGGAAAGAATTACAAGTCGATTAGGGGAAACCCTACATATCGGCCAGAGCGGATTCACATCACAAAAAATTCAGACAAGAATTCAGAAACCGTTGCGGAAATATTCATTCGTGGAATCCGAAACTATTTAGGACTGAAACGGTTTGCCTCTGGACAATCTTCGATCCCTTTCCTCAAAAGCCTGAAGTAAATTTAAAAAATACGAGTAAACTAATTTCCTAGAATAGTGATATTATTATAATAAAATTCCAGTGTAAGGAACCTATGTCTTCTATGAATATAATATTATTATTGTTGTTAATAATAATATATATAATAATAATAAAAAATAATATAATTCAATAATAATACATAATAATAATAATAATTGCCAGTGGCGTGAAGTGCCCCAGTGACCCGTTGTGAAACTGAGGAAACGATCATGTGAAAGAAAGACATACCCGCTCCCCCGGTTTTTGCCAGTGCGTGAATGAGTTTGTGAAGTGGGACCAATGCTATGAAACATTGCTCACGATGAAGTTCACGTTAATTTGTAAAGTCTATGTGCATTTTGTAAAGCTTGCGTTAAGTCAAGTAATTTAAGTTAGTGTTCCACCATCAGGTTCTAAGTTTTTCCAAAGTATGTGCCAAGTTTTTCTCCACTTCAAGTTTGTCAAACTTAATTGCAGAACTATAATAAAATTAATCTAATCTAAATGATCAACAAAGGCGTCAGTGTATCAACAACAAAGGCAATCAGTAATAAATAGTTCTAATCCAATTCACACGTGTCACCAACAGTATACTTACTTCAGTAAACAGTTACAGTGCATCGATCACGATAAATGCAACATCAATTTAGAACCTTCGATTAGAATATACCCCTTACATATGAGCACTAGGAGTTACGATCTAAAAATCAATCGTGCATGAAGAATACCAGGACTGAATTGAAACCAGCATCGCGCAACGAGAGGCCCGTGGACTTTCATGTGTTAAGACATGGCCGACTTTATGGCTCTGACTGGATTCGTTGTGTAGCTTTCTGCTCTGAATCGGTAGGTGCCCGTCGTCTTCCTATCAATTCCAATTGATACTCTACACAAATAGATCAATGAAGGTCCCTTTCATTTCCCCATCCTGCCTCAAGCCGATCCCTATAATGCGAGTGAGATCACGTATCCAAATTAGAATTAAGGTTCGGTTCTTAGTAAACTATGATGGATATTTTTTGGACGGGATTTTTGAGTTTTTTACTATAGAAATAGCTCGCTGACACGCCTCCCTAAGAACTCGTATCTCGTTTCTCTCTTTTACTCCTTCGTATCGTCATTCACCTCATAGTCTATTGTCAGGACATTGGTTATCTCAAGTACCCAATCTAAGAACAGGAATCAAGAGGGAATAAGAACCGACGATTAACGTTCTACCGCTGCTGGCATGAGCAGTCAAATAAGAGCCATTGATATAAAAATAAAATTATTAAAACTAAAAACTTTTTCTTAATCCAAATAACATACTTCTTGAAAAATACATCTTCACTCGTCAGGAGTAAAAATAACAATACTATAATCTCTCCCTAACCCTATTTCTTCCGGCGTCCCCCAAGCCCCCCTCTCTCCAACCACTTTAGTGTTTTCCCATCAAATATTAACTACCAAACTGCGGTACGGCTCTCTATCTGCTGATGATACAGCACCTCCAAGTCTTCACCACTCAGACCCATACTGACCTAAAAACAAGACCTGAACTGTTGGACCTGCACTCTATCAAAACTGACAACTGCTGGACTGTTTGAAAACCTGATGGCCTGTTCACACCACTTACCTTGAAGCTTTCACAACTTAACTTCCTTAACTAATTATATTATTATCTCTCGCGAGACTACGTGACTGCTAAGGCTTTCAAACGCACGCATAAATTCCCTGTCCTAAAATAACTTTCTGAAAGTAAATGTTAGAACTGCTGTTATAGAACAAGAAATTCACCTTGAACTTCAATAAAATTAAAACTGATAGAGCTCACAAGCACGTGCTTTCTCGGATCATCCTGCACATGGCTATGCCTCCCATATCTACTAACATGACAATTTCTCGATCTTACACCTTCCATCTCGTCATATGTAACTACCTCTCGACACAACACGCGCAGCTCAACAAAATACACATAACTACTCTTCCTTCAACAATCCAAACCTCTTACCACCATCTAATATAGCTCGTTCGCCATCCAACATCTAGTATCACGACCCCTCTCACATCAACACTGCCACACCACCACCCCACTGTCGACTGCGACTCACCTACTTCAGCTGCCAAAAAAAGTAGAGACATATTACCCTGCATCCAAACCTCCAGCCCCACCTCATCTATCCACACGCCTCGCCTAGCAATCCCTTTTCTGCAATCTCCCATCTCTGAAAGCCCCAGCCTATTCTTCTCTAAATTGTGCCTCATTGATAAGATCCTCATCTAAACTCTAAAACACAACCTTTGATAACAACATTTTCACACCTACCTAATTTCGTACATACTTCAAACTTTCATTCACTATAACTGCAGGCTCACCCTAACGTACTGTTGAAAACCATCTAAAGTTCACGGCGCTCTCCGTCTAACGCTGCAAACACTAGACCGGTAAAATCCGGCTTCAACCACCTACCCTACACTAAAACAACAGACAAACAAACCCTCTTCCTCGCATTAACCTACCCATAAAAACAAGCCATGTTAACGCAACTAAACAACGTATCCTCCTCTAAACACACGTTTAAACTCAGCGTAACCGTAGTGAGCCCATACGTAGTACATGAACTTCTACTTGACAGCTCTTTTACGGCACAGGTGCTACTAAACTACATACTATCTGTATTTGCGACAACATTCGCACGGCTGCCCAGCAGGACGCCCCCGCGATGGCTACCACATGAGAGCTGGCGCAACCGCCGAGCAATCGTTGCGGCCGCGATGCAATTCTTGACCAAAGCCGGGAGGCGGCCTCACCCAACTCATGCTCTCACTTACATCACCCTAACTCTCAAGAATCTGCGTCAGACACACCCAAATCACAACACTCACGCGCCACAATTCTACCTAAACTCCCTACTTCTCCACGCCCCACTGCAGTCACTTACATACCAACTACTACGCTGTCACGCACCCGCAATAAAAAAAATCAAGAACATAATAAACAACTCCGCACTGCCGAAACGCTCGTCCCCACCTCAGCTTTAAGCACACCCCCAACCAAAACGCGGTCAGAGCTGTGTCTCATCCTTTGCGTACCTCCATCCGTGTTCCGCCAGCAGGTTGTCGGCGTTCTCCCCTCCAACACCCACCACGCCACGACTCCCTCGCCCTGTATCCGCCGCCCCACCCAGCCACCATCCGCACGCTGCGCCACAGCCTCATCCCAACCGTGTTCTGCCACACGCCGCTCGCACATTCCCACCCGCCTCATCGCACGTCACACTGCCACGCCCTCAACCGGACGAACCTCCCGCACTTCCCTCCACCAGTACGTCCCGCCGCCTTTTCTATCCACCCAGCCACGGCACAACTAATTTCTTTCCCCCTTCGCGCGTCGCGCGACGGATTCCTTCTTTCTCGCTCACGCGGCATCTGCCGGTCGCGAGGCACATACTCGCAACACTTACCCCCGTCCGTCACGACGGCAAGACGCACGCCCCCCCCACTGTACCGACTCTTCGCCACCCGTCAAAACTAGCCACTAAACTACTTCAGTGCACGACTCTCAATCCAGACATACAATGAACCATCCACCATTCTCTTTTATTAATTTCCTGCTCTGGTTTCTAATCTCCTCTCCACCTGCACTTCTTATCCCCACTCATCGCCACCTCAGCTCCACGTACCCAGATCTTGATAGTCGCATCCCGACATGAACCGCCTTAACGAACCACACCATCGTTTTCTCTTCAGGACTCCGCGCCTGCTCTCGGCGCCTTGCCCTCTAACCCTTCGTGACTTCCACGCGGAGTCTGTTAACCACCACATTCCCCACTCTTCCCGAGGACGACTGTGACTCGCCTCCCTCCACCGCTCCATTTAAACCGCCCAACACACCGCGATATCCCATCTCTACAACTCCGCTGAACTCCAAACCACCTATTTAAAATACATGGTTTCTGTTACAAACTGTACAATTTCTTGTGAATACGACTATAAGAAGTGATTCTACATACAGTACGTTAGGCGTTAGATGAGATTACTTTATATAGAAAGACTGAACAACCTTTTGAAAAGTTAAAGGAAAAGCTTTGATGTCTTGGGCATATCGATCGCTACTAGTTAGATTCTATATGAAAACTAGAATTCCTAACTAGACAACGCTATAGGTTAAGGAAGAAAATTAACATCTGCGACTTTACAGCGAGAAAGAAATAATATTTTTCCGAAATCTGAGAGCTATAAAAAAGGGTATTACTATTCATGAGACGTATGATAATGCTTCACAAGTACATGACTAAATGGATCCAATATCTAATGCACGAGAGTAGTTATTAAAAAGATCAAATAAAATAAAAAATTGGCATTTGAATAGATAGTAGCCCCTATACGTATGCCTTCAGGTAGGCATTTATATACTAAAAAATCGCGTTGAAGTATAGTCCACTTTGGCGTAATTTGCGCCTGCGGGGGATGGGAGTTGGATTGATTTGAGGCTTTTCACTAACAATTCCTGCGAGGGAAATGCGGCTCATCTGAGCAGCAGTTGATAAATTAATTCGTACGAGTGCGAGTTATGCGTGGCGGATTAAACTTATACCCAGCGGGCCCATCTGACACTGGATCCTTCTGAATGTCGCTTAGGCATGTGTGACGAGCGGACATGATTACGGTGCACGCGTTGGTTATTACACCTCCTAGCCTGAGTTAGAATAGATATCTTTATCTTTATACTGGTCGGTGGTGAAGCACAGTTCTCTGAGGTCCACGAGCCACCGTGGTTAAGGACGTGTTGCGCATATTGATCATGAAATGAGGTAGTTGCAGTTTTATGTGGTAGGAGGCAGGTAGGTTACAATACGCTAATGGCCATGGCGCCACTAGCAAAAAAATAGAACTATTAAGCGACCATGCTCTTTGTTCCAGCTGAGGCGGCCGCTGTATCCTCAGCAACACTCCAAACGTCGACCTCTATCTCTCATATGGGCTGCCGTGCATCATGGTGGGTCGGCCGCTATTTATCCTCTCTCT
>BOPP01000077.1:3550675-3573480 GCA_017312745.1 Gryllus bimaculatus | reverse complement strand
TATATATATATATATATAAGAAGGATATATCTTTAAGGAACGATTGAAATTACTCCACGAAGCGCCGTTAGGTTATTCTCCTGCCGACGGGGGGTATAATGTATTTTCGTTTGCCAGAATTCGTGGTGTAGCCAGAATCCCTGATTTTGGGGTACTTGATACCGAATTATCAATTGACGGCAAATCGTCCGTCTGTCCGATCGTCTGTTCGTCAGTCCGTTCTTCCGTCCGTCTGTCTGACCATCTGTGAACAGTACTAGCGCTTAAACCATAGGTAGGATTTTTTACAAATTGAAAAAAAACGTGCATCTGGCTCAAGTCGAAACTTTGGGATTTTGAAAAATATTCTTTAAAACTTGGATGTACTTTACACGTAGTCCCACGGACATTCACAAAACAAAACAAAATATCTGTGTTTGATCAAATTTTTACAGTAATTTCTTTTATTAATTCTTATATTTCTTGTAATAATATAGGAAAATACACTTGTAAAAGATGCATAGTTTCTATTTTTACGTTTATCACTGATTTTTCGAATTTTTTTAAAATTGGATTTTTTGTGCGTCTTCCTACAACTACGAAATTGTAGATAAAGATTTTTTCTCCAAATGAAATTTGATGTCCATAATTGTTTCCTTCATTAAGGTCATATGCATA
The DNA here is from genome assembly GCA_017312745.1 of Gryllus bimaculatus. Classification (NCBI taxonomy): domain Eukaryota; kingdom Metazoa; phylum Arthropoda; class Insecta; order Orthoptera; family Gryllidae; genus Gryllus; species Gryllus bimaculatus. The sequence continues at coordinate 3,572,823 of BOPP01000077.1, read as the reverse complement.
TTTTTTTGAAAATTTTAGTAGTTTTCGCGCAATGTTGCAAGCAATACGTACAATTTGAAAAAAATACAAAAACAAGATTTTCTCAAAATTGGCTCCAAACTTTTTTTTTTACACTTTTGGTAGGGATAGTGCAAAAACGTTTATTAGATTACAAAAATCATATTGCTGTATCCATTTATTATCAACAATGTAATTTTCCATAATAGTAAATATAATAATAAATTTCAATAATAATTTCAAAAATATCAACAGTGTAATTTTTTTGACTATCAGTTACGTCTTTAATATCTATATTAGTGGCGATTTGTTCACTTTATTATATTTATCAGTATGTGTGCTTTAAATAATGTGAAATAAAGTTTCTCGAAAACTGAACCGTTTTCTGTGAAAACCAGCAATTTTGGCATTTTCAAAAACCCTCAAACACTATTTTCTCTAAAACCGCTCGAATTTTTTTCTTCAAACTTTTCGAAGATATAGTGCTCTATTGTACTGTTTAATATGACACAAAAGTTCATGTCGAGGTACTTTTTGTTTTTTTTCAAAAATTACACAAATATAATATTTTTGAAAGATCTCCCAGGACGTTAATATGCAATTTCCAGGAATTTGTAAACACTATTGTATTAGTGAGTTATTTTTCTTCAAATGACTTTTAATGAAGTTCTTGAGTACTCAAAAATGTTCTGTTAAAATGACCTTTAAATTTAGAAATTTACAGTAGCGCTAAAGCTTTCTTAAAAACGGCTTCAAATTTTTGAAAGGAAATTGCCATTTAGGATGGGGTTTTGCTGTTCTTTAATATTCTTAAAATAATAATATTCGTTCTACTATCAGGAAACCGAAAAATTAAGAAAATTGTTACAAATATTCTTTGTGCGGCGATAGATGGCATCTGGCAATAATATGTGACACGTTCGTATATTTGCCGAAAACAAAGAAAATTGTTAACTAATAAGGGAAAGTCTGTGTCATTCTGTAGCCCCACTAGTTATGTATGTTGTTCAGAAATGTAAGTTGTGTAAACAATTTGACTATAATAGCGCAGATCACAGCAAGCGAAAGCCGTCCCAAAATTTGACTAAATTTTCTTGAAACGTTTTGAAACGAAAGTGGCATTACCACTGAATAAAACGACATTTTGCTCTATATCCATTTGATTTTTTGAAAAAATATAAAAAGGATTTTTTCTTGAAATATGTACTAAGAGATGACGTCATTATATTGACATTATGAGCATTTGAATACAGTATTGCATTTGTGACTTCAAGAGCATCAAATGATTATTAATGAGGTTTTACGAAAACTCAAACAATTTTTGTTATGATTAACTGAGAATTTTTAAATTGAGTTTAAATTCAGAAACGTTTCAATAAAATGTTCTCAAAGGTTGCTGCAATTTTTCTTGAAATATTCGCTATGTATACTGGAAAATATAGAAAACAACATAACACAAAGATCACTTTCATGTATTTCATTGATATTTAAAAACTATTCGAATGACTTTTGATTTTATCGCTCTTTCTTCGGAAGAAGAGTATTGACAGTATTGTAATTGTGCGCCGAAAAACGGCCAATTTTTATCAGCAAACTTTCATTGCCAATCTCTTGTAAAGAAAAAAGGGATATATCTTGTTCCTTCATAAATTACTTTTTCTACCGCGTTGTATACTCAGAATCCATATTTTATGCGTCCTTGATACAGAAATATTGCTTGATGGCAAAACGTCTGTTTTTGGTCCCACAGTCGTTTTGCCGTCAAAACTAGTGGTTAAAGCGGCCACTGCGGTTCAGTCGATTTTCTCCAAAATTGATATTCCTGAATAAATGTAAAGGAACTATAGACTCTCGGAGTTTAAAACGGATATTTTGATTTGGGGGGAGGGTATTTTACATCAAGCCTCAGCAACATTTTCAAATCTTTCTCGGGAATGGTAGTAATTTTTCTATTAACTTTACCCTCACATAGCGAAAAAGATGCTTTAGAGAAAAGTACAGGTCTCGTTTTTTTGAGAACCCTGAAATTAAAATGCAATTAATTATGGTTCATCATTTTCGTGTATTGTATCTCAGTATATTATTTTGTTGTTTATTTTTGTTTTTTGTGTATTATATCCAACTTGGAAACCTATGTAGTAACAGTGTAAATATCCATCCTACAGACCTGAAAAGAGAGCAATAAAGTTACAAAACGGTGGATTTAATTAAATGATCGACAACCATTAACAAGTCCCAGAATTAATAGTGTGGTCGTGAATTCAAGAGTAATGACGTTAGGCAGCTCAGTTCTGTCCAGATGCGGGACTTGACCGCCACATTTGCAGGGGAACATTTGCAACACCCGCCGTACATACCAGACCTTGCTCGAAGCGATTTTCACCTTTTTAAGCACCTGAAGCATTACGTTGGCAGCAAGATTTGTAAAGACGACAAAAACATTTGTAACAGCTGTTAACTCTTGGTTATCGGAGCTGGTGGCATATTTTTTGAGGCGGGTTCGCAAAGTTTAGTTGAAGTATGTTACAAATACTTAACCAAAGAGATTAAGTGGAAAAGTAGAGAAAAGTCTAAAGAATCACACTAGTTCATTTTTTATCTCCTGTAATTTTTTACACATACAAGTATATACTTCTCCACCTTCTCTCAGTTTGTCCGATCCATTATAAAATTGAAATGAAAATTTCAGAATATCATTTAGAGCAAAACTTTCTTTTTTTTACGGAAAATTTCGATGAAATGTTTGGAGCTGTTTTTGAGAAAATATCCTTTAAGCATTTTTGAAAATTAGTCTTGTCGCAAGTAAAAACATAGAGTTAAATTTTTAATATTTATGTTACCTACATAAAAAACCCTCAAATATTTCAATAAGCCTTGTGTTATGCCAGTAGTGAAAAAGTGTGTCAGAACTTTCTTTAGACTTCTTCGTTCGAGATCTAGTACCAATCCCAGAACTTAAAAAAATTGGGTACTATTTTATCTTTTTTTAATGACTGTCCAAGAAAAACTTTTTTATTAAAACATCTCATAAAAGTAATCGTACATATTACAGCCATATTTAATGCCGTTTTGAGACGATTTTCCTTGATAAATGGAAACGCGCCCATTTTATTCCCATTCTCAAGCGAGGGAATGCTCAACTGGCTATCGTCCGATTAGTTTTCTACCCACAATGGGAAAGCTATTTGAAAAATACTCACTAGACTAAATTCATATCTCAGCTCAGTAAATGCCATACCACCTTATCAGTTTGGACCCCAACCCCTTTTGTCCATGTACCATCAAATCTTACGCCTAACTGAAGGGTTTCATGACCACAAGCATTCTACAGCAGTTCTTCTAGATGTAGCTAAAGCTTTCGATACCGTCTATCACCCAGGGTTAATTTTCAAACTCCGCAGTGTAGGTATTCCATTATATCTTTCGCGCATCATTGCAAGTTTTCTTACCAACTGAACATTTTTGTACGTCTCCCCGGAGCTCTCTCTCCACACCTTTCACCATCAAAACTGGAGTACCTCAAGAATACACCCTCTCCCCCACTTTATTTAATGTCAACACTTCGGATATACCAATCACCCAAAATACTGCAATCGCTCTTTTTGCTGATGTTACAGTACTTTATTCCTCCAATAACAATCTTCATTCTGCCGTGAAAGATCTACAGCATCACCTCCCATTATTTTCCAATTGGGCAAAAAATGGCACATTGAAATAAATCCAAATAAAAGCCAGGCAAAAATATTTACTCTTCGTAGACTAGACGTCCTCCCAAATCTCACATACCAATCACAAGACATCACCTGGCTCCCTCCTAACAAAACTGTCAAATATCTTGGAGTTCAGTTCGATAAAGGCTCACATGGCAGCAAAATATAAAACACCGAATAGCGCTAGCGACTAGTAGAGGCCATCAATTATTGTCAAAAAACCATCCCTCTTACAACATGTTGCTTTCACCTCTACAAAGCAATGATACCACCCATACTTTCTTACGCTTACCCTGTCTGGGCTGCCGCAGCCAAAACAAACATAAACAAAATCCATGTTTTTCAAAATAGATTTCTACGCACCATCGCAAAAGCTCTCTGGTACATTCTGAATGCGCAGATACATAATGAATTTGGCATTACACCTACCCCGTCCATTTATCTTTCTTATCCGCAAAATTCTATTCCAAAATATTAAAGATTCCTTCGACTATTCACTTTCACATAGGTAAGCAAAATCCTCACCGCAAAAAGTTAAAAAGAAAGTTACGAAGAGAGTTTTTCGATCCCCCATAGACATAAACCGATGAGTCTTTTTACATTATAAAATACTGTATATAACCTCTGTATTGTATTATATCTAAAACTAAATTTCTGTTTGTGATGTCTCAAACGATTCTTGTATATAAATCATATAAATGTATTTATCTTATGCGGCTGCAGGGGGCTAAAGGCCAAACTATAATTTTTTTAAACCAAAAATGTTCAATAGCTCTCGTTTTTCACATGTGATTAAACGAGTGAATTAGAATTTTCGTTACAACCCTTTGTTCGTAACCCAGAACTATCGTCAAAACTAAAATAAGATATTTAATGTTTTTATTTTTGTTGTAACAAAAACGGAAACAAAATTTTGAATGAATAATGTGGTTGGCGTAGAATGAGAAATGTGTACCAGAACATTCGTTAAAACTCCTCGCTTGCGACCCAGAACTCCTGTCAGAAATAAAAAAAAATGTCTAGGAATGTCGACGGACGATGCCACGATAGGAGTCGAGACTGTGATTGAAACACGAGTACGCCAAATACACTTTCGTTAGAGTTATGTTACGAACATTATTACGTTTTCGCCCTTATTTTTACTTTTTTAGCACGAAATCACTTAAACTTGCAACAACTCTTGGGACCGTTCTCGATTCGCGAGACATGTTGATTCACTTTACCCCAGTGTATTGTTTCATTTGCAGTATCTAGTAGTTTCATACGGCCATGTGCATAAAAGTCCATTTTACCGTACGCGTTCCACAAGTAACCAACTCCCAATCAATTAATAGCGAAGATAGGAACTAGCTAGGTTCAGAGCGGAAAATGAGGTTACGAGGAAAATAAAACAAACAAACGTTTTGCAGTAAACCAATTTTTCGGTATCAAAGACCCTCATAAAAGTTGATTGCGACCTCATCCTGTGTTTGCTACATACAGGAAGAAGAATTATTCACTTTTTCGCTGTATGGGACCTACAATGCAATTTTTTGTTGAAAATTTCAATTATTCTAAGAATTATCCACTTTTTTTGACACCATGCCATACAATACGAGTGTAATTACGGTAAAATTACGGTTTTTGCCGCATCATTACGTATTATCCGAGTACATTTTCTTGAGCCCTCGCTTCGCTAGTTGCGAGAGGAGTGGGGTTATTTTCACAAAAGGAATTTTATATTAAACTCGTTCGTTTTTCCATGCAAAATAGTTTCTATTACACGGGAGAGAACATTTCTGGTTATCAGATTTTGTTTACAACGCTCGTTGCTATTATTTATTCTTAATTCAATTAATGTTGGCAAAGGAGTGGGGGTAGATATTCCGGGGCTCAGGAAAACGTGTGCTTATAATAACTTTCTTTACACTACGTAAGTAGTGTGTAAGTAATGTCCGTTTTGCAGACTGTAAACGTGCAAGAGAAACCGTGATCCGTGCATGGATACGAATAACACATTTTCAGTTTTAGGGGACGCTCATTTTTTTTTGAAAAGTTTGCACTTTTCCCTGCTGTATTAAACTATCTGGCGATACCAGAAAATAGAAGGGGAAACACGCCGGCCGCTGAAGTAGCATTCACTTGATCACAACAAATATCAGACTAGAGTTAACTAATTCGCGAATAGTGACCGCGTTAAGTATTGAACAAATTGGCATGAAGTAATAGAAGGAAAAGGTAAATTGGCATTTTGCACTTGAGAGAAGGCACATGTGGAACCTGCAGAACTCACCGTGCGCTGCTCCCGACCAGGCGACGAACAGCAGTAGAAGCAGCAGAGAACAGTGATGTCGCAGATGGCACATGATGACTATCTCGCTCGCGTGCCTCATACAAACTACCCTAAATATGATCGGATTCTTCAGGTACTACGATTTATCACTTCAATAGAGATAGGAATACCAAATCTCGAAGTTGCATTTATTAAACCGATACGTCAGAGGAGAGGCATGCTTCCGAGTACTCTTCAAAGATTTAAATTCATTACCTTTATCTTAATTTCTTTCCATATCAGATACTGCTAATAATCACCATCACAAGCTATTCATTTCCAGATATAAATTTAATTACCATGTAGGTAGGAGTTATTTCCTTGAAAAGATATTTATTTTATTTCCTTACTACGTACTTACGTAGTAAAAACAATCTATTCTAATGGCGCACCAAAAATCACCTATTTTTCGTCCGAGAAACCATATTGTGGGGCCCTGGTACTGAAAAAGTGAATACATCCTTTTCTATTTCCTCACTATTGCTTACAACATATACAGAAAGTATTGTAATGCTGTGGGAAAAATTTCTTATAGCCGTGCGCCACCAACGAAAAAGTGGATATATCTTTTCTCTCTATATAGTAAATTACTTCATCTAACACATGTACTTTTTAATTTTCAAAAAACTTCATTGAAAGTCATTATAGTTACTTTAACGCACAAGTGTTGTGGTGTTCAGAAATCGCAGGAAATGTGCATATTAATGGCCTTAAAGTTCTTATAAAAAAATTATGTAATTTTTGGAAAAACAAAAGAATGCAGCAACATGAAATTTATGTCATTTTCGGGAAACTTAATCTGACATTATTTAAAATGCATGTACTTATAAATAAATTAATGTAAACAAATCGCCGCTAATGTAATTATTAACAATGTGTAAGGCAAGTCAAAATATTATTTGTCATGTAATTTGTAATGTAATGTAATGTAATTTTTGAAAAAACAAAAGCATAGAGCAAATGACGCTTATGGCATCTTATATAGTGCATTTAGTACTATCCCTACCAAACGTTTAAAGAAAAAATTTGGAGCCGTTGTTGAGAAAATCTTGGTTATGTAATTTTTTTAAATTGCAAATATTGCTCACAATACTGCTAGAAAACTTCTAAAAGTTTCAAAAAAATGTACATGACCTTAATGAAAGAAGTAATTATGAACAACCAATTTTATATGAAGGAAACATCTCTATCTTCAATTTTGTAGTTAAAAAAAGACACGGATAAAATTCAAAGTTTTGAAATTTTCGAAAATTTGAGTTCACAGTAAAAATCGGACTTTTGACACATTTATAAGCGTATTTTACTCTTTTCTTTCAAGAAAATTAAAGAAAAAATTTGGAGTCATTTTTGAGAAAATTTTGAAAATAGAACCAGGTATCTCATGTAAAGTACCCCCAAATTTAAAGAATGTTTTTGAAGTCTCAAAGCTTCGACTTGAGCCAGATGGACAGGGTTTTTTTCAATTTGAAAAAAATCCTACGTATGGTTTAGGTCTTAGTAGTGTTCGCAGGCGGACAGGCAGACAGATGGACAGACGGACGTTTTGAAAAAAAAAACAAAAGAAGAAACACTTTTTCGGTGTCAGGGTACTCCAAAACGTGTATTTCCGTGAAAATATAGAAAAAAAGATTTTCCGCAGCATTTCATAACTTTCCCTAAACTACGTATATTACTCCGTATATACGTACGTATCCGCGTTGAATGTAAGAATTAAATACTTAAAAATCACGTTCATTTTTTTGAAAAAATAGGTTTTTGTATTAATTCATTTTATAATTGTAATTGTAACTTCTCAGTACTGCTAAAAACTTTTCTTAAAATTCTCAAGTAAAGAAAATTACGCTTAAAAATGGAGATTGTCGTAGTTTGGACAAATTTTCTGTATATTCAAAAAAGGCAAACACAAAATCGATGTTTATCGCAACTACAATATTGATCACACATTTTTTCTATAATGAAATCTATTCTTTAAAACTAAATATTGATATAATTAAAATGCAAATGTTTGAATTGTTGAAAATTGCGAATGTAAATTATTAACATTTTTTGAACGTCAAGTGTAGTCATGCTACTAGTGGTGTTGGAGTAGCGAGCCTGACGTATTAACTCGAAAAGCCTGAGTACGAATTGGAATGCGGGGAGAAAAATGTTGCTGATTGAAAACCTTTTCAAGCTTCGCGAAGTATTATAATACTGCCGTTACCAATAACGCTAGTAAATAATTGTTGCTATAGCGCTACTAGTTTTTCTTTCGTGCATAGTATGTTTCGACACGTGTGTCATGTCACTCCCCTTAAAAACATTTTCGAGCAAGTAGTGTGAACTCATATATGCTAAAAGAATGTAAATTAATTTCAATTTCTTAGTCAGGCTGTTGACACTTCTCGAATTTCAAATTTACCTATAATGGTAGTTTTTAACATAGAGTAGCTACGTTGCTGCATCCGGTGCACCTTATTGGTTGCTTCGAAAGCAGGGACCCTGAAGGACTTTTTGTACACCCTGAATAAATGTGAATTGTATATTTAGAAACGTGATAAAGTTATTCAATAGCCCATTATTTCATATAAAGTTGTATATTGTGATATATTTTAAATGTTTGTTAGTAATAATGTTAATTATATTAGTTAAATATGTCTCCCAAAATGTTTTTTTTCGCCCTAAAGTATTCGAGAAATTCGCTGTCTGTTTCAACGGACGCTGTGTTCGAGGAAAACTTGCAATGCATACAGAGTGCATGGGCGGGCCGTGAACAAACACATTGAGTTGCGGAAAAGGAGTGCAGGAAAAGTTGCAGCTTTCAAGAGGACGCAATCAGATGAGGCTATAATCTACAGATAGCATTCAATAGCCTTTCAAAAAAGGAAAGTCACAATAGCAATACTTCTAGACGTATCTCAAGCTTTTGATAGAGATGGCTCTCCGAATTAATCCATAAACAATAGGAATACCTTGATATAGGAAAACTTAACATCATGGCATAATCTAAATGAGACAGATATTTCACAGAAAAACATAGCTTCAACCTACGTGCAATAGAAGCAGGATTACCATAAGGCTCACCACTATCTACAATGCTATTCAATCTTTACACAACAGATATCTTCATCACCCATTACACACAACTGGCACATTTTTCTGACGCTACGGCAATATTTATGTGAAGTCACACGCTGACATACAGCACTACACGATAACATTTAAATAAAGTAGATGAATGGGCAATGAAATGGAAGACAAACTAAACCCAGACAAATCGAAAGCAAATATATTTTCATTACGACCCTTCTCTTCCCCTCACCCATTAATAATAAATAATAGCCCAACTCTCTGGACACCGCCAAATAAATTAATCAAATGCATAGAACTAAATCTTGACACAAGGCAACTGAAAAAAACAACAACACATAAACGTTAAAATGCATCTGGCCAAAATAAGATTAATGCAATTCAAACCAATATTTCACGCGAATTTCAAACTTACATTTATAAACTCAAATACACTCTTCCAAATCTATTACAAGACCCTTAAGGCTATACTCATCTGGAGAGATGCTTGTCCCATATGGACTGATGCCACAGCATCCAACATAAACAAAACTAGTCATGCCACTAGGGTTGCCAAGTCTGCTTTCACAAAATAGCGGAGAGGTGGGGAGGGGGGTTAAATAGTAAAAAATATTACAATTAAATTATATATTTTCTTACAAACATTTTAACGCGTATTAAAATAATCGCTTCAAAACTTTACTTACCATTCAAAATATCAAATATATTATAATAATATTTAAAATATTAAATTACATTTTTCTTTGCTGACGTGTTTTTTATTTGACTGCGCAGCTTTGATCAATTGTTTGTGTTTAAGGAATTATTCTTTAATTTCAGTACAACGTTGAGAAATATTAAAGTATTCAAAGCTCCTTTAGAACTGATGACACAAGTACCGATGGCTCAGCTGATTTGTGCGAATTGTAAAGGAAAGCATGGAGCAGCTGACAGAAGTTGTACTTTTTTAGCAAAAGCAACTAGCCTTCGCCATGTCTCGCACCATAGGTGCTACACAACTACAGACTTTCTACAACACTACAGACTTTCTCGTATGATTCCAAAACCTTCACTCGTAGCAAATTTTTATCTATAAACGATTTGAAATGATGAACGCAAAAATAGCTAAATCATTAATTGCGAACCGCTATCGTTGTCGAGCTTACATATCTCAACCACTTACCTTTTAGCAAATTCTCTTTAAGCAATTTAAATATTGACCATATTGGCGAATTTAACTATTGAATTCGAGATGAACTGCAATATTTCCGTTCGGAACCAAAAGCATTACACGAACCCACTTCAGTTGTAAAACGATTTCAAGAAATGTATTCATTTATTATATTATATTTTATCATAGTTGAAAACAACTATTGTGAATAAATAATTGGCATTGTTAATTGCTTAACACTCCGATACTCACAGAAGCAATAGAAACCTACTTGCATTCCACTGTATTTGTAAATCCAAGTCTGTGGTATCCAAAATAAGACAGAAATAAGAAAATTATTACAATACTCGTATGTTCTGTACAATAGAATATATCCATCAAAAATTGTTTTAATAATTTGTGATGTCAACATCATGACGTAAAAGTGAGAATTACGACCAAAAATTAAGAATAACACTAAAGAGGATACTTTAGGTATTAAAGAAAAATGAGGAAGCAGATAATTTCTTAGATATTTTAGGAAATGTAAACTTAAGGTTAAAATAGAGCATTACTACATTACTATGCCATAATACGAGAGAAAGAAATTACCGAACAACCGACTCTATTCAATTGCCGACGTGTAGTCGGTTTTGTATTAAATGTGATGTTGTTTTACTTATTTAAGGTCGCTTAAGTAGGGTAGGGTAACGGTAACAAACTTCAATGCCCCGGGCGGGATTCGAACCCGCGACCCTTGAGGCACGAGACATCTACGAGTCTGCGAGAAACATAGTGGGTTCAAAATTACTTGAATTCATCCCATTGTTGTTGATCGTGATGATTATGTGATATAGATAATTTTCTTACATTGAAGGGATATAATAAATTTATCAGAACTAACACACACATACTTCTTTACTTTCACAAGTTTTGATCGCGGATGATGGTATTTAAAAAATTGAAACTTCACTTCCATGTAAACACATGTTTATGTGAAATTATTCTTTCTTAATTGTATTGTGTGCTGAAAATACTGTAACAGTTAAATTTATTCATATTTGTTTCGTTTGTTAATGTTAGAAATGACTACTCTTCCTGAGTATCGAAATGAACGCAAGTATGCACCACAGACGCTTTATTGGAAATGGTTAAATTTGAATTTTTAAAGTAATAGAGATGTTAGTAGTGCAGAAATTGTAATATTTCAATATTACATAACTATTTCCCAAAATGTGGGAAAGTATGTGCCGTACTAGCACATCTAGTTTCATTTACAAAAGTATAATGGAAAATTGAAAATTATACAAATATTTTCGTTTTTACGAATATGTTTTGTATTTTGTATATATTTTGTATTGCTTTTTAATGAGAGAAGATTTCTCAAAGTTGTTTGTACTTACTTGTTCAGAACATGAACTGATGTCATTGTTGATCAGTCCCTCTGCCAGGGAGGTCCTATGTTTGAGTCCTGACTTCAGTCGCTGTCTGGAGGAGAATTCTAGCGGCCGGCTGCTCTGATCAGTAGTTTTCCGTGGTTTCTCCGATCAATAACAGGCGAATGCTGGAGCAGTACCAAATGGGTCACGGACCGCGCGCGATCTCTTCTACCCCTTCCTTTTCCTATTCCCATCACTTACACTAACAAGCGCTACACTACCACACATGCCGGGAGACCGGTGGGGAGCTTGGGGCTTTTTTCAGATGGGCGGTGCTCCACTGGTGGGAGATACCTGGTTGGGGAAACCTCATTAGCCGACGGTAGATCGGCGCTGGATCTCGCCATCTAGCGAGGTAAGACTGGGAGGTGGACTCCCAAGCCAAAACATGCACTACACATAAGGTACTAATGACTGTAGTTGACGCGCCTGGAATCACGAACAATCAATTATTCAACTAAACATTACTTTTCCGTAAACTACTTATTTAGTATACAGTTACATTTAGTATACATTTAGTATACATTTAGTATACATTTAGTATACATTTTGTATACATTTAGTATACATTTAGTATAAGTTAGCGTACCCACCTTTAGTGTTGAATATTTCGATGTTGTGCATTAGTAGAAATATTTTTTTTTTAAATTTGGGTATAAATTAGTCTTTAATTAGAACAAAATTATGGGATACAGTTTTTCAATGTTGTGATAAGTGGGCCAGTCATGCTAACTTTACGGGCATGCCAGCGCGGAAGTGGATCGCGACGAGACAGCCAGCCGAGCTAGAGGGCGTAGTAAGTTAATGGCAAGAATATTTTGATGGTTATGTAGTCGTCAGTACTTTGCGCTGGTCTTGTTAATTTCTTCTTTTATTGTTTTCATTTGTAAATCTCGGTGTATTGTGGCGTTTGTTACATACCAAGGAGCATTTACAAATTTTCTTAAGCCTTTAGATTCGAAACGTAATATTTCAATATTTGAATTTTGAGCTGCTCCCCAAAGTTGAATTCCATATGTCCAGACTGGTTTTAGTAATGATTTATACAGAAGAATTTTGTTTGCGATGCTTAAGAATGAGTTTTTTTCCTAAGCTGTCTAATTGTAAAGTTCATGTGGAGTGAATAAAGTTTGTTAAGTGGATGTACCTCCTTCAGTTATCGAACACTTCAGATACAAAGACACTTCACCATTATGTTCAACAGATTCAACACTGACATTGCCAGTGATGAAGTGCAATTTAATTTTGTTTAATGTTTCAATTAAATTCCTATTATATCGTTTTTGCCACTACTTTATGAACAATCCACGTACCATTAGTTTCGAAATAGAGCACAATGAATGACGGAGATATTGAATTGATTTTATGATGTCTTTCACAAATCCCTTCCTGATTTGTATACATTTCCATAAGGAAAATTTTCAAAGAAGGAAGACACTATTTTATTTCAAATATGCGTTCACACATTAAAAACAGAAAATGAAATCTCGAAGTAATGTTAAATAGAAGATGCAGGAAGTTTCAGGGGATTTTGTCGCAATTGTACATACAACTTATTTTCCAGATTTTACCTCTCTATTTCCTGTATATTGTATTTTCTCTTCAAAATCAATAACATTTCATGTCAATGATCAGTTAAAACTGTCTGCGGCGTGGGATGGAAGTGAAGACTCACTTGAACCGTTGTGCTTTTTACTACTTTTGGTAACCCTAAAAAGAAAAAAAGTGTTGAGGCCTCGCAAGTGGGAATTGAATCTGGGATCTTCGTCACTTTTCGGTGCTTCTCTCAATCGACGAGGAACAGGGAATGAAGGATCGTGCTCGGCACATGGCCCGTTGTTTAGTGTTCTGTTCCTGCATCCGCCTGGAAGGAGCAAACGACACCTGGTCAGAACAGACGACCCCCAGAAATCCCAGGTAGGCAGTAGTGGGTGTCGATATTGAGGGATCGATAATTCTTTCTGGTTTGGTACTCTAATATGGAATGTTTCGGCCTACGAAGTTTTGTTTCCCCGTAGACACTCGCTGGTGCAGGTGGTGCGTTGTTCATTTAAAGTGTTGTTTCATTATTTCTAGCAATCCATTTACGATTAGGCATTTTTAACTTGAACTTAATCCAGGAATAATAAACAAGAACTAATTACGAGATATACGTCTATTACAAAATGTAACAGACGTATATCCTTCGTAAATACAGGTTTTGATGATAGTTTAGTTCAGGTTTAATTTTTTTAGGTATATAAAATAAAAAAAAAATGGATAAGAATAAACCACAGAAATAAATAATTGAAAATAATTCAATTCTTTTTTTGCACAAATGAAATATTGAATTAACCTGCTTATGCATACTTGATAAATTTATCGTTTTCAATCAGAACTTGAAAGACATTCTCAACAAAATTGTTCAAGCCGATCCGGTGGTCGAGATCGCTAAGGCAGTAGTGCCGTAGCGAATTCGGACCGAAGGATCGCGGGTTCGAGTCCCGCCTCGGGCATGGTTGTATTGTGTTTCGTCCTTTCACCCCCTATCATCATCATTATCGTGTCAACCCACAGTTACCATACCGTTACAAGCAATAGTGGTCGCTAATGACCTAGTAGTTGATCCGACCTTAAATAAAAAAAAAAAATTGTTCAATTGAGACTTGTCTTCTGCAGAGGGCATGCGTCTAAGTCAACTAGACTACAATACACTAGAGTAGCTGACCCTACGGTTGACCCTTTGCAGTCAAAACATGAAAGGTGCCTGATGGTGGCATGCAGAACTGTTTTATTGAATTGACGTGTTTGTATCACATCTTATTTCTATATTGTTACCTTTTTGTTTATCTGTATTTAAATTATACAAGTGGTTAGAAGAATAATACTCACGATGCATTCAGTATGTGCGGTATATAACTGTAAAAATTGAAGCCAAGAAACCACGAATATATAACATTTTTCAAATTTGCCGCCTTATTTCAAATCTGTTTGTTTGCTTTTTATTGCAATAACATTTACTTTCAGGCGTTATGTCAACTACAATAACATTTCAACAGCTTCTATTCTTATGACAATAACCGATGCAGGAAGCAACGTGTTTTTAGTTTCTCAATTCGTCCTCCTTACATATTGTGATTTCGTATTTAAATGATCGGTTTTGGTCATGTAATTCTCAATGGCGGGTCTAACGGAGAGAGAGAGGGGGTAACTAGAAAATTGGCAACAAAGCAAAAATATTCTCCCTCCCTCTCTCACTCTCTCTGTCTCTCTCTCGGTCTCTCTCTCTCTGCCTCTCTCTCTGTCTGTCTGTCTGTCTGTCTCTCTCTCTCTCTCTCTCTCTCTCTCTCTCTGCGCGGCCACTTGACTTCCAGTTTGGCGGCTAGTATAGTTCTCGCATTGCTGTTATTGAAAATCGATCTTGTTATCAAGGCGCGCCCTCATCAAAGCACGAAATGGCAACGGTGGATAAGGAAAGCTGGAGGCGTCGAACTGTCTCTACGCACTGGTTATCGACCAAGCTCTCGGCGAAGAGACGGACCGAGAGAGGTGGCTCAGGGCACCAACTGATGTCACTGCAGTACTGCTAGGATCGAGTCCCGATGGTGTCAGGGTTGTCGACACTAGCTAGACAGCTAGTGTTGGATTTAGCTCTGATCGGTAGTTTTCCGTGGTTTGTACGATCAATACAAGGCGAATGAGGGAGCAGTACCCTAACAAATGGGCTACGGATCGCCCACGATCTTTCTTTCCTTGTCCTATCCTCAACCATTTCTTACACACACTTACACTTACCTGCATTACACTACCATATGTGGCGAGAGAACGGTCGGGAGCTTAGAGCTTGTCCTGGCTGGGGCGGTGCCCAGTTGTTGGAAAATACCTGGTGGAGAAAACACCGTTAGCGGCAGGTAGGTCGGCACCAGAGCTCGCCATCCTCCCAGTGAAAAAACTTGCAGTACATTTACGGGACTAATGACCCCAACAGTTAAGGCACACGGAATTACCAATCACTCTCCCGCCCTCGAGAAGAAGCAGCCTGATTTCCAGAATATCGCAATACATTTCTTTCTCGCTTACTACGTACTTACGCAGTAAATAACTAGTCGTGCTACAACATAATATACTTTCTCTCATTATTTATAACTCCACTATTATACAACAAAAGTGTTTTCATACACCTATGTCTGTCCGCGCCCAGACTCGATCTCAGATCCTCTGAGTTACCTCGCCTGCGCCTTATTTCTAATCCATGGACACGTGACTTTGGAACTAAGACCAACACTTGAAAATCTAATTGCCTCAATCAAATACAGTCAATTTTGTAAAATTCAGAGGACTCAACGAAAATCAGACCTACTCTTTTTTTTAAGCGTTCCTGATCATGAAAAAAAAAGAACAAATTATAACGGGCCACGTAAGGGAATTCAGCTAGTTTACTATATTTACAAACAAGATATATCCCCTTTTTTCGTTGCCAAGCCCGATATTAAGAGTTTTTGGAAAATTCGCCGTTCCCGGTGCATGAGTACATTAATTTCTCTTCATACGAAGTCAGATTGAGAAAGTAAAATGGCAAACGTTTTATAAAAAATCTCTTATTACCTGATCCTAGAACCGAAATAATTAATAACTTTAAAAATAATTAATATATGATTATTTATCAAAATTCCTTGTTTTAGACAGATTTAGCCAATAAAAATAAAATACGCATCAACCGCCGTTTTAGAACATGTTAGGCACTTTTAGATGCTTTCAGTATATATTATTTTCCATTATTCGAAAACATGTACAATTACACTGAATAGCCATACGTATTAAAATAAATAGATCTGGAATCAATCAGAACGAGTTTATAAGACAACCAGCGTCTGACGCTGTTGTTAGATCGGTTACTGTTGCTAGAATTGTTATCACGATTTAAGTGAGTTCGAACGTGGAGTTGTAGTCAGCGCAAGAGAGAGCAGGCACAGCATCTCCAAGGTTGCAATGAAATTTGGATTTTCCCGTGACTATTTCACGAGATAGCGTTTCTTGAATATTGGGAATCCGGTAAAACATCAAACCTCCGGCGTCGCTACAGCTGCAAAAAGATCGTGCAAGAAAGAGACCGACGACTGAGGGGAATAATTACACGTGACAAACGTGCAACCCTTCCACATATTGCTGCAGATTTCAATGTTGGGTCATCACCAAGGATCAGCGTGCGAACCATTCAACGAGACATTATCGATATGGGGTTTGGGAGCCGAAGTCCCACTTGTTGACTGCACGACACAAAACTTTACGACTCACCTGGGCCCGTCAACACCGACATTGGACTGTTGATGATTGCAAACACGATGCCTGGTCTGACAAGTCTCGTTTCACATTGTTTCGAGTGGATGGTCGTGTACGAGTATGACTCATGAATCCATTGACCCAGTATGTCAATAGGGGACTGTTAAAGCTGGTGGAGGCTTTGTGATGATATGGGGCGTGTGCAGTTGGAGTGATATGAGACCCCTGATACGTCTAGATACCACTGACAGGAGTCACAAAAGCATTCTGTCTGATCACCTGAACCCATTCATGTCCATTGTCCATTCTTATGGACATGGACAATTCCAGCAGGACAATGCTACAGCCCACACGTACAGAATTGCTAGAGAGTGCCCGAAGAACACTCTTCTGAATTTAAACACTTCCACTGGCCACCAAAATCCCCAGACATGAATTATTGAGCAAATCTGGTAGACCTTGCAACGTGCTGTTCAGAAGAGTACCTCGTACTCTTACAAGTTTATGGACAGCCTTGCATGATTCATGGTGACAATTACCTCCAGCAATACTTTAGACATTAGTCGAGTTCATGCCACGTCGTATTGCGGCACGTATGCGTGCTCGCTGGGGCCGTGTATTATATTAGGCAGGTGTACCAGTGGTTTTGGCTCGTCAGAGTATTTTCCACACCCTCCTAAAGGAAATAAATAGGCATTTGTCCTAAAATACGAGGTATACAACACAGCTTTATAAACTAATCAAACAATTCAAAAACTTCATACAAATCGTTTATTTAAAAAAATTATCGTATATTTTTATTTAGTTATAATTTCCGTACAAATTGTAAACTGAGAATGCAATCAAAAAATCAATATATTATCAATAATAAAGAAATTACGATAAATATTTTTGAAAAAATTAAAAAAACATATAATAATGTCAATACATCCACAGTTCCTCCATTATGAACATATATCCCATTAATTTTCATAAACTCACCTCATTATGAGAATTAAAGTAGGGCACAATCAAAACTATCATCAAACTCGCAAAAATGCAAGCATGCCCAGCATCCGAAGTCAGTAGGGGAGGATCTTCAGGATCATTAGAGGTCACACGGGTCGTCGACGCGCTCTCCGCCGTCGACGTCACATCGTCCGCCGTCTCATCGTCTGCCGTTTCGTCAGGAGTCGTCACATCGTCCGTTGTGTCGTGAGTCGTCGTCTCGCCGTCGGGCGTCGGCGTAGTGTTCTCCGAAGTCGGCGTTGTGCCGTCAGGCGTCGGCGTCGTGCAGTCGGGCGTCGGAGCCGTGCCGTCGGACGTCGGTGACGTGCAGTCGGACGTCGGCGTCGTAGTGTCAGACATCGGCGACGTGCAGTCTGGAGTCGGCTTCGTGCCATCGGGCGTCGGCGTCGTGCAGTCGGGCGTCTGCGTCATAGTGTCGGACATCCGCGTCGTGCCGTCGGGCGCCGGTTTCGTACCGTTGGGGGTCGACGTAGTAGCGTCGGCGTCGTGACGCACGGCGTCCATGTCGTGCCGTCGGGCAACGGCGTTGAGCCGTCGGGCGTCAGTGTCGTGCCGTCGTGCAGCGTGTCGTCAGGCAGAGTGTCTAAGGGCGTTGGCACCGTTTCGTCGTCGCTGCTGCCGGTGACCTTTTCGTCAAAGGAGTCGCCTTCATCGTCATCTGAGACAATAACTCGGCCATCTCCAGGCTCTTTCAGGATTTTCGAAGTAGTACGTGAAGAAAAATCTGTTTTTCTGACATATTTATCTGAAAGAGAGTGGGTTAAAAGCATTTTACGTGTTTTTAAATATTAGCTGCAATAATAGTATTAATAATTATTATAAATAACCATGATATTTAGATAGATACTCTTCTCATTTTGGAGAAGTAGTTCAACTTCTTTTAAAGATCTGGACTTTAATAAGTGTCATTTGAAATTACTTAGACTTTTACCATATATTTACTTGGAATATTATTACTTTAGCTTTCTATATTACAGTTTCAAAATTGATACTGGGCAATTGTGTATATATTTTGAATTTAGATTGAATTTTTGTTTTGTTTTACGTGTGTTAAGTGCTTATTTTTCCTTGATAATTGTTTGTAATTTTATAGTTTTCCTTAACACTAATTCTAAAAAATTATTGATCAATACAGACTATAATATATTAGAGAGAAACTAGTGACGAAACAACAGCGCATACTTCTCGAATTATATTGAACTTTAGAAATTTTCGAAAGTTCAGACACTTCAACAAAAATGAGACCTATGTCATATTTTAAGCGAGCTTCGTTCTAGCCGTTTAAAAAAAATATAAAATTGAAACGTTTGTAAGGCTGTTCTTTTTTGTAATTTGTGTTTATTTCAACCATAAATAACACGATAATTTCTAATTTATTCATAAAATTGTACATATCCTTTATTCTTTGTCGCCCTTGTTTCGTGAAAAGAGAAAGCATTGTAATAAGTTTTGAGAGAGAAAAACCGCTATTGACGGGCGCTGATAACAAAAAAATGGATGAATTCTGTCCTTTTGTACAGCACACAAGACTGACAGTCCTGTCTGTCAGTCTTTGGTCACTGCTAGCGCCTAATCCGTCAGCCGATTGCCTCCAATATCGATATTCCCCATCAATCTGATCAAACTCGAGACACTGCGAGTTCGGAACAGACGTTTATATTTTTAGGGGTACTTTTCATAAAAACTTCAATAACATTTTCAAAATTTTCACTAAAAGGCTCCAAATTTTTGGATTTAAGTATGCGCTCTTCAAGTCTGAAGAACTCAAAAAAATAGCGCTGGTCTTATTTCGTTACAATCGCGTATTTGGGGAAATTGTCAATATTCAAAATTTTTCAGTGTCTTCCTACAACTACAATAATGATGATGATAGAATATTTTTATTTAATGAAATCTATTCATCATAAACATATCTTGAAATACGTCTATGTGCAAATTTTCGAAAATATGAGTAGTTGTTCCGAAATTTTGGGTTAACCAGGCAATTTTTAAACAATTGTTTCTTAGAAAGATACTAGTAAAAGCGATTCTTTCAGGAAACTTTCGTTTGATCCCATCAACCACTAACGATCTAAAGGTACCATTAAGTGATTTGTATACGTGAATTACAATAAAATGAAAGTCAGTGAGGCTGCCTACAAATAGTGTATGTCACAATTGATAAAAGTGATTTTATTTTTGTGGTGAGATCGCGCCACTTGGCCTCGTGTCGCAACATTTGCTACACACAACATAAAATGTTACTTTTACCACTCGTATTATTAATAATTCTCAAAAACCGCTTAAAAGTTTGTTAATTTTTTTCCTCCTAAGTAAGAAAGATATGTACAGAAAATGGTGCTGGTTACAATTTCTTCAACAGAAACGGCTAGCGATGCTACACTTTAGCACTTTAAATTTAAAATATCGCATTTGAAAACAAGGGTATAGAATTTTACAGCATTATAAAAATTAAGGTTTAGGAGTTTGTAGCCTTTGTTGAGAAAAGTATTATTGAGGGTGGAATCTTAGATAAAAAAATATTTTAATGTGTTTTTACATTTCCCCATTTGAGTTAGGAAATAAGTCAGGAACCCATGTAAGTCAACAAATCCAAAAGCGTTGCACTGATTGTCAAACATACAATGACTACAATATTTTTCAACGTTTGGTAATATTTCCCATTTTTAGCAAATTGTTAAAATATATCATCTTTAGAAATTACTTATGCGATGACCAGGGACCACGTGAGTGGAACTGTTCCCAGAGCAGCGGTGGATACGGAAGGAGGCCTATGCAGACCTTTTATACCTTAGAGACCGATAGTTCAACAGCAGCTGAGGAGAGCGGGGCAACACTGGGAAATCACCCCACACCCACAAAAATAGGAAACTAACTAATAACAGAAAGTCTATGCTATGTGGTAGTGCCATTGGTATTCATTTCATTTTCGTGTGTGCGTTTTCTTTTAAAATGTGAAAATTGAACATTTAACAGAAAATTCTTGGATAACACTGTGGATTAGACATTTTTGTTGAACAACCATATACTATTTCATTTGTAAACATCAAAACGTCTTCCTTGTTAACTTCCGAAACTTCAAGAGCTTTTTAAACATCAACATAGTGCAAGCCAAAGATTTTAAAAATGTTAAGGATATTTTTAATGCTAATATAAAACTATGTCAATGAAGAAAACAGTAAAAAATATGGCCATAACTAGTAGAAACTTCGTAGAGATTGTTGCCGCAAAGAAAAATAATAAAAGGAGGACGATTCGTCTTCTGTCGCCAGTCTCTATTCGAAAAGTGATGTTGGTCATACTAATACCATACAATTCATTCAGTGCTTAACTCCAGCTTAGAGGCCAATTTGTCTTTTCTCAGAATTTTGATATGCAGAAAAGAAGAATTTCAACATACAAAATTTAAGCTATAAAAAAATTTTGAGTATTTTTGAGAAACTTTTAAATATGTAGTAGCTTGAAATAAAGAACGTCGAAAACTTAAAAGGAGTGTAATAAGTTATCAGATCTGCGAATTCACCCAGTTTCATTGTGGAATGTCTATTTTGGTGAGAACACAGTGTAGTTTAAACGTTGTTTTTCAGAGACAGGCTGACAAACGTTTTTACAAAAGCAATTTTTCGGTAGCAGGAATCCCCACATATGTAGTATGTATTTCCTTCAAAACCTCGACACTAATTTTTGCACTATAAATAACTTTCTCTATACTTCATACACGCGGAAGTAGAAGGGGAATTATGTCGGACACAAAACTAGCATTCTATTGCTCGCAATAAGTATCACAATTAATATTATAGAATAAAATGGAATAATAGTATCTTTGTTGGATATTTAACAAGTTGAAATGAAGCAGTAAAAGAAACGAAATTGTAAATTGGCATTTCACTTAAGAGCACATATGTGTGAACGCTGGGACTTGCTGAACTCACCGTGCGCTGCCTCTGTGCAGGCGAAGAGCAGAAGCAGAAGCAGAAGCAGAGGCGACCAGAGTCGCTTCGGCATATGCCCCATGGCGACTTTCTCCTTTCGGCACCGGATACGCACTGCCCCAACATTTATTTAAGATAAAAGAACAACTCTTTGTACGAGATTAGCTTAATCGAATTTGCCATATTAGTGACATCTAAATTGAACTATAAAAAACCCAAGGGTCATATTTCTGAATAGATGAGAATTATTCTCAATGGAATTTCAAAGGTTCAGATTAAATTTCTGTTGACTTT
>BOPP01000077.1:3533157-3550650 GCA_017312745.1 Gryllus bimaculatus | reverse complement strand
TCACATTTTTCAAATATATTTATCTACGCCTCATTCTCACATTACATCTTTAAATAAACATGTTTCCACGTCATTATGCGATGTAGCGCAAAGGTCAATCGATTAGTGCCCTTCAGGTAGGTTTTTTTTAGGTTCGCAGCACAGTTTCTGTTTCTTTGTTCCCGAAAAAGAGTGAAGCAATTTTTTTTTCATGTATACATGAAGTACGAGTATGTACGAGTAATATACTAGGAATAGGGTAACAGGGTAGTAATGCTGTGTAAAATCGGATTCTGAGATTTCAACGGAAAATTACACGTTTTGAGGTATCTTGTACTAGAAAAGTGGTCTCTTTTCAAAACGTCTGTCCGTCCGTCCTGTCGTCTGTCCGTCTGGTCTGGTACGTCTGCAAGTCTATGAAACCCACTAGCGCCTAAACTATAGCTCCCGGACATTCAAAAAATTTTTCTAAAAAATACTCCAATTTTTAAAAAAAAATTCTTGTAAGAATAGAGTAAATAGCATCCTATAAAGGTGACATAGGTCATATTTTCATTCTGTTACTCTGAATTTTCGAAAATTTTAAAAATTTATTTTCGGCGTTGCTGTACAACTACACATTTTAGAAAGAGAAATTCTCTCTTCAAACGAAATTAGTTCCTCATAATTATTATTTCATTAAAACACATTTTTTGAAATTTTACCAACTTGTCGCCAATATGCCTAGCCAATATGGGCCAATTAATAAAAAAATTACAAAAAACCCATATTTCTCAAAACGGCTCGAAATTGTTCTTTAAACTTTGGTGGTGTAGTGCTAAATGCCGTCTATGATATTTCATAAAATCATTATTGTGTTTCTTTTGTTTTTGTGTTTGGGAATGTTGAAACATCACCTTTTAATGACCGGTGAAGCATAATACAACTTCAATTAAGGTACCATGAGAACACTGCTGTACTTCTTAGACTGGAGGCATATTCCTCCGACAAGTCCATAAAATAGGAAAAATGAAAATTTCAGATGTTTACAGTTAATCTAATATATCACTGATGCGTACCTCCTTTTTGGGAATGTAGAGAGACTTCTGGTCAACACAAATCGTCAATAGAGCAACACACGTTAATGATGAGTTCGACCTCTGTATTAACGAAATAAAAAAAATAAATGTAATTAATAATATTAATATATTATTATAATTTTATTATAATTAAGAATAAAAATATAATGATAATAAATATATCAATAAAAATAATATTAAAAATATTATATAAAAAATGTAGTATAATTTGGTTATGCACATGGTGCAGTAATAAAGAAAAAAGAAACATTTTATGGAAATTGTTCATTTGGTTGACCAAACAGTAAGAAGAATACGGATGTTAAATTAAGCGTCATAAATTTCCGCTGCTAACTGAATCTTTATAATAAAAAAAGAAGTCAGCATTCAATTCACTTCTTTTACCTATTTTAAATATTTTACAAATATACAGGTTTATGCCTCTTCGTAGATACTGAAATCAGCACGGAAAACGATGCTCGTTATCTCTATTTCAGACGTTAAACATGTCCCAAACATGTTTCACTCATAAGTAATGTACGTGTACTTTGTATACGTCCAATTTATGAAACTTTTAGCATTTAGAGGCTAATTTCTTACGTTCGAGAATCACAACGGTTTATGCATTTACAGACTGCTCTTGTTGACCATAAAATCAATTGAGAAAATATTTTTTCGTCAGGTGCTGTACTTGATACATGCGCGTAGTGACACAAAAATAGACATTTTTCGGAACAGTATGACTTGGACTCAGCGACGCCGAATGATATGGCATGGTCTTAAAATCGAACGAATTATTTGTCTACATATGGACAAAAAACTTGGCTGAACTCGTATATCCAGTGAGCGAAAAAATACACATTGAATTCGTGATGCGGAAGTCGAGACGCTGCTTCGGTATGGGCATACAACTTCTCTTGACACTTTGGCTGATTACGACAATATAGAAGAAGAATTAGCTGTGTACATTTCCTCCAAGAACGAAGTTTTTTTAATATTACAAAATTGTTCAGGGAAGGCCGACTACTTCAGACCTGTTAAACTTGCTGTTTCCTTGTTTTTCAATAACATTGGTTTTGCAATTTTGTTGTAACAAGCTTTAGCTTTTATCTTACGTGCACTTTTCTTGTTGGCTCCGAATCTATAAGTGAACGCCAGGGTGATTCCTTGTTTTGCCTGCCAGTCATAAATGTTACAGCTTTCTCCCCTCTTTAGTCTCTCCATTTTCGTCCGAATTTCTTTTATAATTTAAATTGTTTGCCCTTCAGCTCATTTCCCCTTCTCTTCCACGTCTATGAATAGATACATGTTCGGCATTAAGCCCCACCATCGGCGGATTGAGGTTTTCTGGGGGGAAATTTTTACATCGATCGCAAAAAGGCGTAAGTCGGATGATACAGGGAGAGGTTGCTTCACTCAGACGGTGACATTATCTATATAGCTAGTCCGAAATCACTCCGCTGTGTAGGGGATAATCTAGCGGCAGCTGCTCTAACCGTAGTTTTCCACTAGAGATGAATCGGAGAGATCCAGTAAGACGAATGCCGGAGCAGTTCTCTAACAGAACGCATAGGAAAGGCGGGTCGGGGGGGGGGAAAAAATATCTTTCACTTCCTCCCTCTTGTCCTAAACGCTCACTCCCTTACTTCCTACCCTAACACTGTACTATATATCATACATATGCGGTAAGATATCGCGAGCTTAGAGCTCGTCTTCGGCTGCGGCGGGTGCCCCGCTGGGGGAGATACTGATTAGGGAAACCCGCTAGCCGACGGAAGGTCGGCTGCTGGGTCTCACATCCAGCTGGGGAAGATCATCCGCCACCTTCCGAGGGGAGAGACATGCGACCTACCACAGGGTTAAATGACCTCTAGCCAGGTGACGCGCCCAATGATCACTAACCTATCAATCATTCGGCAAATGGGTCGGTAGTTTTGCACTCCACACACGGTAAATGTAAAGCTTTGGCCCTTCCTTCTTAGTATTATACCCTGAATAATTGTTGTTTCAGTGGGTTAATCGAGGAGCAAGTTTCTATGGCCCAAAAGCCATCCCATAATAATGCATTATTATTAATATTATAATACCCTTGTTAAAAATTATTTATTTATGTAAATACATTAATGTTAGCAAATAATTAATGTACAAAACAATCAATACATATAGACCAATATTAATCACAATTCCAAAAACGATTTGAACTACTTTCGGACACGACTTAATAATTATGCAGATGCAGCAAACTGCACTAATATTTGGAAACACTTTATGAATATCAATTATAACATACCACTAACCATTAACGTAAAGATTCAGTAAAATATATTATCCATTAATTGCATAAAATTTTTCATTCTCTGTTAACAACAATTCTATGAATAACATAAAATGAAATAAAACAAGCCATAAACTTCGTACTTCTGTTTATTCTGATTTCATGGATGCGAAATAAAAAGAATCGAATCTCGGATAAATGCCGATTTCAAAGCTCAGTTCAGACGTTTTCTTGGGGACGCAGCTGAACGTCCTGTTTTAAAGTGTTTTTTTGCTCGCAATTTACTCGCAGTTTGGCATTTTTCACAGTTTACTTTCAGGCAGGAATTCAACACCGGGTGCAATCTAATACTAACGTTTAAAAACCATTTTTAAAATTAAATTTAAATACATTTTTTAACTAGAAGTTTAGTTGTACCGTGAAGAACTTATATCCTAATTGGTTCTTATGGCAATATGAAGAATAAAATGAAATGGATACGAATAAATTACAGAACTAAACATTCGTTAAATTATAGGATTATTTTTTGCAACATGAAAATAATAGAAGCATCCTGCATTCGCGTTCATGAATTTTTGCTTTTCTGGGCAGGGTTATAAAAGAATTATCATTAGTAATACATGAAGTGCTTGGAAAATGTCGATAAATATTCGACTTGGATGCGTGGAGAATTTCCAAAGGAGCGAGTGTATTTAACGAATCTATTAAATGTCAATAAAAGTTCAAAATGCGCCAAATTTTGAAATAATGAAAAGCCTATGTTAAAACTCGAAGAGGTATATGTTCTAGTGCATACGCTGTTTATTGGATCATCGATTAGTAACGGCAATCGATGGATAGCGCCTCCTAAGATAGATGAATACAGGTTATGGATTGGTCAGCTGGAGAAAGCCATAAGAAAATTGGAATAGTCGCCAAAAAGCGACAACTTTTTGGAGATCCACTGCCTGATTGTGCCTTTTGATGCATAACAGTTAAGCGTTTTTGATTCAATTGTTTCTAGTCCTGGGTTGAAATAGTCCTGGATGAAATTCTTCACAATATTGTTGATTTCAAAACTGATCCTCTGCGGAGAACGCGCGTCCTAGCATCTCGTCGAACGCTGATCGCAAGGAACCTCTTTTGGCGAGTGCGGGCGCGTAGACGAGTAGCCGATGATTCCAACGAGGCCGAAAGCCGCCCAAGAAGGACGCCCACGGCGATGTAGATGCCTGTCCTCGGACAGGCCGGGGCTGAGGGCAGCTCACCGCTGAACAGAAGAGCAACGATGCTTCGTGTTATACCAAGAATTTTCCTAACGATGGGATAAAGTGAGCAGATCAAAAAACAAGTGAATCACGTTAAACTTCAGAGAAGTATCCCTCGCGCGTCAGCTGTTTAGTTACGCCCCTTCGTAGGGTTTGTTTACGGTTCACGCGAAGACATCACTGACGAGATGTCTGAGTTTCGCTAGTTATATGCACCACGCGAGTCGGGAAATATAGAAATTTTTTACATAAATGGGAAAATGTCTTGGTCCAATTTGCTCACAATCGTGATATAATTGCACAAAAAGCACGAAATCATCACGAAAAGCTCCACACAGGTTCGTCCAGTTCGCCACACAGCACAGAGGCCGGAAACATGTGACCGTGGGACTACGTTATCTCACATTCAAGACTCGATTTTAAAAAACAAACATAATACTTATAACATAAAACTAAATTCAATATAATTTTTTAATACAAAAAAACGAAATTTTTTACATTAGAGCCAAAGCTTCTGCCTTCCTAATTTTAATTATTTCTGCGTGCGCACTATATTTTCGTCGGACGACGGACATACAGCAGGGAGCGTCGTGGCTTCTTAACACGTTAGGCAATGCAACGAAGCGAATGGAGAAAGGAGAGTCTATTTAGTTCAAGGACACAGAATCGTCAGTTGTGTTGCAGCCACTAGCTGTCCAAATCCATCCCATCCTTAGGAAAAATCCTTCTCTATACCCGTCATCCCGTGCAGAGCGCTTCCTCTCCCTGACACTATCTCCCTCTTTTCCGCGAACGACTCATTACATTGACACCGTTTCCCGCCGCCCCGCAACGACACTCGCGAAAGACGGAAAATTTTGGCCATTGATAAATAATGCAACCCAAATGCATTTGATATCATAGGTCTCGTTTGGAACTTGTGGAAGGGAGGGTGGAACATTCTTCATTATGTTGGCTTTGCAGCCGTTGTAAAATATAAGACCCAAGAGAGGAACTGACATTTCAGTTCTTTGCTGTGTATATTTTTGGCTAGACATTACGCTTTTATTTATTTGTTCATTTAACGTCAAAACAGCTAAAACTGTGTGTTGACGTCCTATGGGGAGAAGTGCAATGAAGTCTGGCATTAACTATTTCTAACCATATACACGAATTCTACAAAAGGAAAGTTCTGTTTTGATAATGTTTGTTAGGCATTTCTTATTAGCACGAGTTTTAATCTCGAAATTTTTTAAATGCAACTTGGTCAGGATATGGTAAAGTGAACTCACATTTATTAGGATAACGGAGATAATACAATGGGATTATGTCCAACTTTCTTGGGAGAGAAATATATAATTAATCGTTGTATGAAATACGGGTAGCAATCCAAACATTTGCCTACGTTCTTTAACAATATTGCAAGTGGAACTGAAGCGCGAGCGACGGGTTCGACATAGCACCAAAGGCTTTGAAAGGAAGAGAAAGTGCTGGAAATGTAAAAGTCTGTTCTTACTAGCGACAG
This sequence comes from Gryllus bimaculatus, assembly GCA_017312745.1. Classification (NCBI taxonomy): domain Eukaryota; kingdom Metazoa; phylum Arthropoda; class Insecta; order Orthoptera; family Gryllidae; genus Gryllus; species Gryllus bimaculatus. Next base: position 3,544,587 of record BOPP01000077.1, on the reverse strand, counting down.
TTGCGTAGATTGGAAGACACATTTTAGAAGTACGTTACTATGCGCTGGGAAATCTATGCGGAGATGGGATGGGAGGGGTAGTAACATTGACCAGGGAGAGTTTTAACAGGGTGTGGACGCAAATCAATCATGACGCAATATTTTCGGCTTAGGAAATGTAGAAAGCTGAAACACAATTGATCAAGAATTAAGTCACTTTAAAAGTTAATTTATGAAGACGTTGTGAGTGCTAGAGGTTGAATCATGCTTAGAATTATGTTAATTTATCAGCCAGGTTTCACATTTTCTCGAAACTATTCAATGTTAAAGCCTGGAATCTTTGGTAGTCTACATTTTTGTCGATTTTTGGCTGCGTAATATTCGTTTATAAATCATTTCCGTTTCATAAATAATAGATTGTTTCGTAAAATGGGGAATGAATAATCTCTGTATATCAGTAAATCTTTGGCAACAGTGTTATCTTTCGCATGGAACAGCCAACACTGAGCTTGCGTTTTATGTAGTATACATTGCATGGCTGGGCCGAAAATCCACACAGCGCCTGTGGTCACTAAAGAGATTCGAGTCTAATCCCAAAATAATTACGTGTGAATTTTTTTAAGAGTGGGAATCTCTGGCGTACTAATGTTTGCGAAAGAGCGCGCCCTGGGCAGGGCTGTGTGCGAGCGTTTTTGAACCCGCCTGCCAAGCAACTACCTGCCTGCGGGGCTTAGGCTCCTCGTTGTTCCACGTTGGCAAGGCCTGCAGCAGCACGTTCCGAAGGCAACGATGCCGGCGCCGCCCCTCGAAGTCCACCTCGGAGGCGGCGGCGCAGGCGTGGCGATTGGGGCCCTTGGGCGCGCGAACAGGCCAGGCGTCTGCGCTACCGTTGGCGTTCGTGTTGATTTCTGGAAGAACCAGGCCCGCATACGTTAAATTACGGTATGTTGATCTAGCAACCGCTCTATGTGAAAAAACAAAATCTTACAGGCAAAAACACTTTTTGATGTAAAATGTTCAGCTTGATAAGTTTTAAGAACTATTCAATTTCTAATAATAGTTCCCTATTTATTAATTGAAATCTTAATTTTGAAAGCTCCTTACGAAACCACCATGTGGCTTCTTACTACAAACGAGATATCTATCATCAATAAGTTTAATATAGAACGTTTATTATTTTTCTTTCTAGTTTTTCTTTGGAAGTTCATACGCATAAGTAATATCAGAGTGCTTTGGAAATTATTGATATATCCCGACTAGCGAAGCGACATTATTTGAGAATTTCAAAAGCACGAGGGATATTTATTTAATAGGACTAAACTTTTCCACGGAATGAAATTATGCTAACAGTTTCAAAATACACCAAATATTAAAATAACTGGAAGGTATGGTTTTAATCAAAGATATAATGTTACAGGACAATACGCGGGTTTTATTGAACGTCGACATAGGCGATAGTTGAGCACTCCTAAGACAAATTAGTCAGTTTTATAATTGGCATAAACAAAAAAAATCCTAAAAAAAAAAAAAAACAAAAAAAACAAAAAGAGAAAAAGAAAACAAAACCAAAAAAAAAGCAGAAGTATTAAGACAAAATGTATAGAAAAAGCGATAAACTTTTGAGATACACCGCTGATTGCAACATTTGTGTATGTTTAGTTAACCAGAGAGAGAGGAGAGGAGAGGGGGGAGACGGAAGATAGCGACGCGCGTATGTAAAAGAGAGAGACAAGATGGAGAAAGATTCAGAAAGAGACCAACGACAGAAAGAGAGTCAAGCAGAAAGAAGACAGAGAATAGAACAGGGCAGACAGAGCCAGAGAAGCAGAGAGGAGAAACAAAGAGAAAGACAAAGAGAGATTACAGATACTATAAAGACAAAGAGAGAGAGGACAAAAAGAAAAAGACAGAGAGAGAAAAAATACATTTTATATTACAGAGGGATTAAGAAGACAGAAGAGAGAGAGACAAGAGAAGATAAGATAAAGATTCAGAACAAGATTCAGAAGACGGACGTTGGAAATATTCTTTCGCGAATCAAACTATGAGGACTGGAACAGTTTGGTCTGTGTCAACTTCGATCCTTCTGAAAACCTCAACAAATTTAAAAATAAATTAGTTTCTGAATGTTGATAAGCTGTGGTTATAAATATATTTATAAAATTCAGTGTAATTACTATGTCTTCTATGTAGTTGTATTATTATTATTATTATTATTATTATTATTATTATTATTATTATTATTATTATTATTATTATTATTTCTTATTATTGTGCAGTGCAGTGGCGGCGAAGTCAGTGATGTTTCTGAAACTGAGAGAAACGAGTGTGTAAGAAGACATTACATCTCGCTGTTGCAGTAACGGTGAAGTGAAGTGTGTGAAGTGGAGTTCTATGAAAGATTGACGGTGAAATGTTCACGTTAATTTTGTAAAGTTGTAACCATTTTTTAAGTTGTTAAGTCATGTAATGTGAAGTAAGTGTATTCTCACAATTCTCAACTTAATTGCAGTATTATTATATCTAATTTAATAAAGAGAGAGAAAGAATTATGGAGACGCTTTCTTTTTCATTAGGATTGAATATGAATAAACAACGGACAACGTCGAGTATTTTTTGCAGTAATTAATTAATCCTTCGCAATAACTATTATTTGTTCTGCGTTAAACGTGGACTCGAAATTTGAAACACATTGGCCTAATCTTAAAATAATTGAAAATGGATGGGATGTTTTATTAGTGTATGTTTTCGTATTCGCAGCTTATTTCATAACGCGGGAGTAATTTCTTTTCAATAAAACGGATGTACTGTGCAACTTGATTTTTACTCCAATAGCAAAGAGAATAGGGTGTTGGGAATTTACCGGGAGGCGGAGCTGGAAAGGAGAGATAGTTTACAACGCATTATTATGCAAAGCGAAATGCGGTAATGCGCCTGAGCGGGTACAACCGTTTCCCGAAAAAAATGACGTTTGGAGGTTTCGGAAAATGGGGTATTTGAAGCTTATTAGGGCACGAAATCGATAAACTTTTCGAGAATCATACAGCAACATCATTTGAAGGGTATGTAACTCATAATGCAATAATTAAACAAATCGCCGGTAACGTAAATACGGATTTCTGACTTGAGAGAGATGTCAACAAAATCATATTTTTGTGTAAACACAAAGAAAACAGAAATTTGCGTTTATGTTTATCTTATATCAGTACATTCAGACACTGTATAGCTCGTCAAGGAAAGTTACGCTGTCTTGCCACATACTCGGGCAGCTAGGACGTTGGTAAGTTACATAGCGGCCACAAGAACATTTCGTTGTCAACACTGTAGAAACATATAGCTTCCTATTGGATACTACCTTCTCTCTTACTTTTCGTTCCTTGACATCGGAGGTGCCATTATAATAATCGAGTTTAGTAGAGTTCGCAAAGAACATCTCTCAAAGTATACGAGATTTAACATGCTCTCATCTCTCCAGGTAATTGTGTCTTGTGAAGTGAACTTTATTAACTTGCAAAGCAAATGTTTGTACGCCATGTGGAGTGAGTGATTATGAATAAAAACTCAGTTCCTCTTAATTTAAGATATTCAGATTTATTTTTTTACTACATTATAAATGACATTGGCAAGTTCGGGCCTATATCTTATAGCCATCTTCAAAGTTCTTTTAAAGTTTTAAAGAAAACTATTTCACATTTTTAACACTGAATTCTTACTACACTACTTGAAATTTACAATAAACTACAAAATCAACCGTCGTAATTTAGTAAGGTTGTCAATATATGTATTACATTTATATATATATGTGTGTGTGTGTGTGTGTGTGTTGCAAATGCTTATCTATTTTTTTAATCAGTTTAAAATGCAAATTAATAATAGAATAATAATAACTTGTTCGCTTTGTGTTAAAAGTCTGAGAGAGAATTGAAGACGGTTTACCGAGCAATGTGTTTCAACCGTAAGGAAGGAGGGCGAGAAACAAATGAATAAAAAATAATTTAATTTCGATTTTCATTGGTAAAATGTAATAGTAAGTTGTACATTCCGATGAAGATTTGGAGTTACGAATGGTAAATTCAAGTTTTGATTTACTTTCAATACTGCAACATCTCTGCAATGCTCGGCCCTTCCGTTGGTTTGTCTAGACTTACTACTTGTTTTGAAATCTACGGAATGTCCTGTTCAAGTTGATGTTTTAGACCGAGTTAAGTTTTTGAAATGATTCTTTATGTCTTTTCGATATTCCAGATACTCTTTTTGTCTGAGTTCTCTAAGGGCATTATCATAAATCGAAGTATAGAACCCTTTGTCTCTTATTCGTTACGATTATTCTAATTGTGACTGATTTTGTTTACTTGATTGCCCAAAGTTTGGTAATAACATGTAGGATGAATGCTATGCTGAAGTGTGATACCTTGGCGTAATGAAGAAAAGAAAGACTAGAAATGTCTTAGAAAGCCAGTCTGGGTCTCGCGTTGCCCAATTAGAATTCTTTCAAAGAAAAAATTCTTTCTGATAAGAAAGTATCCCTATTCAGAGTGGTAAAACTAACGTTCTGGATACCGTCCGCGAGTTTCGAAAGCGATGTAAGAGAAGCGGTTTTGGGAGAGCTTTGAAGCAAAACTTACCCAAGTTTCAATCAGTCCGGGATGGCGGCCCGCGTCTTTAGGAACTGTTCATGGCCATGCTGGAAGGGCGAACTCGTCGCCGGTGGACGTCAGCGCGAACGTCACTTTGTTTTCCTGTCCGCCGCGCGCCGCACTCGCGTCGCCCCCTCTTGTGGCCAGTTCCACGTGTAGTACAGCTCCTGCGTTCTCCGCGCAACTGCCCGCCAAAACTCGGCGTATCTAGCACAGCCAGCTTCCGCAAATCGCGTCCTAGAACACAACTCCTCACACTTTGCTGCAGTGTACGTCGCTACTTTCAAATACGTGCACGTTTGTGGACGTACTCACACTAAAAATGAAACCAGAACTTGTTTTTTCTTGTGACGCCAAAGGGGTACACATGCATTTCATTCCACACATTACTAGACTGTTTAAATAAGTTTGAAATTATGAATATCATACGGTTCAAATAAAAAAGCTTCTCCTTGACTACTGTTTCGATCCTTGATTATTGTTAGCGGATTCTGGGCGGCGTCCAACTATCGAGGCCATTAGTCCCGGTACGTGCAGTGTTGGTTTTTCGTCGGGAGGGGGCTGTGATCTTTCTGATGGATAGCGGATCCTGCGCCGACCAACCGTCACACGGCGGGGTTTCCTCCAAACAGGTGTATCATTTCCGTGGGCACACCTTATCGCGAACATGCTTTAAGCCCCCGACCGACTCTCAGCATGTGTGGTACTGTAGTGCATGTTAGTATAAGGGGTGGGGTAGAAAAATGAAGAGAAAGAAGATCGCGCGCGTCATAGCCCGTTTTGTTAAGGTACTGCTCCAGCATTCGCTTGTGTTGATCGAAGGAACCCACGAAACTACTGATGAGAGAAGCTGGATTCTAACGTCCTCCTCAGACAAGGTATTGAATTTACCTAGCTGCTAGTAGTGTCGAAAGTCCTGGCGTATCGGGACTCGAAGCTAGGCCCTCCGGTCAGCGCACTGTAGTGATTTCGTTCGTGCACTGATCTGTCTCTCCCGGAATCGGTCTTTTGATCTTTTAAGTAGCAAACACGAATGTCAATTCCGTCGAAACCGATCTTTGTGCCATGCATTCACACAGTTATGCTTACAATACTGTAACCTACCAGCATGTGATGCTGTCACAAATCACATGGCTGCCTAGAAGAGGCCTGACTCGTTCAGATGGGAAATATACGACACCGTACTGTTGCAGTGGATATGTTTAGACATGCTTGAAGGTGTTTTGACCGACAGCAAAGACTACTCCGGAGTTTGGGATCTCTGACGTGGTACAAAACGGTCAGTTCCTAAATTGCGAATCTTCCATCATTTTCAGTGCCTATTACGTTATCAACTCCGCCCATCATGAATACTCTGGCTTCTACTTCGGGTTAACAGATACTGTTTCTAGAGAAATACCCATTTCTGTTGGCACTAAAGACTGAATCAGATGTGTATGCACAAGCGGAGATATTACTGCTGATGTCTTTCTATGATCTTTCACGTAACTTTATCAGAGTAGCGTTTTGATTTCTTACGGTTGTGACTATGCCGTATTTTGGTTTTCTCAAAATAGTCTGCAGCATGAATATACTTGCCAGTTTTTCTTCGTTTAACACCCAATAATTCGAGTTTGAGCACGATGTTTGAGCAGAACGTTTTCTCAGTGGGTGATGCGACTTGTATTGCTCAGATTATCTGCATTGATACGTTTCCTAGATGTTGCCAATTCCGTGCTTACACACTGTAGCAAGCACATTTTCTGCAGTACTACTTTCCAGTCAATGTTTTCTAAACTGAGATTCAGTGTATTAAATAAGTTTATTGCGACCCATGTGTTCTATAATCAAGGGCCTAGTATCAGCACAAAATTATTTATTAATGTAATTTTTAATGAATACATGGCCTCCTATAACTTGCTATTTTATCAGTTTGTCAACCTTTTGCTGGTCAAATGTAACATCTTAAATGAAAATTATAGTTTACTGAAATTATTAGCAAATTGGTTAAAACTTTTTATTCATTTTGTATAGATAAAATAAAACATTATGTCATTATAATCAGTGTTGTAATGAATACTTACCGCTCTAGTGTGGTAACGCAACCTAGGGCGGTAAGTGATGGCGTACTTCACTCTTCTTTTGGAAAATATTTTTTGGCCATTTTGTATTGAATCCTTACTTTTTTCTTTAAAACGCTTATAATGAGTTAAAATCTGATGTGAATATTGTCCGTTAAGTGATAATTGTACTTTTTAAATAAAGTAATGGGTCCAAGACTACTTGGTTTCCTGCTTCTATGACTTGGCCCAAAAAGTAAGCATTCAAAATCTATTGCCAATTTTAAGGAATGAACTTTTTCACACTAATATTAAAATAAAATACTAACGCTCATATTTTTTTCTTGATTTTGTTGGGTAAACAGTTTTTCTATAGAGCATTTGCTGCCATTTTATAATTTCCGGATCAGAACTATATTTACTCATGTCAAAAACTATACACCAAGTGTGTTTCAATTGTTCTCCTTCCTTGAAGAACACTGTGCCATTTAAGGAAGAAAAAATATGATACTAATAAGGCGTGGAACGAAATTTCCATCTAAAAATTCTTTGATGTAGATAAAATGTAGCGATATTAAACACATCGTAACATTTCAATTACAATACATCAATTGCATACCGAACTCGGTCTAACGGCCGCCGTTTGGCAATTTTCTCATCTCGTATGTAATCAGATGCTTTACGACACTTATATCGTAAATAATTTTTTCGATATTCGTACAAACGACGATTTGTTAATCAAACTAACGCCTAAGGCTGTATGACGAATTCTTCAATATTGCATTGCAAGACAGGCAATGTGCTCAAACTTCAAGTGTGTCAATTGCAGAGCTCTGAACGGCGAGATTGCTCTACGAGTTTTGTATCGGTTTTCCAGCGTAGATAGGGTCGACGTGCGTGGCTATCGACCTGTAGTCGGTAACCGGATCTCGTCATTCAGAGGTGAAGCTCACCGCCTCCTCTCGCGGTAGTCTGCACTACTACGGGACTTGGTAAATCTCGCTTCTACAAGCGCCGAAAACCAATCAAACATGCGTACCTAGTGGACTGCAAGAGGGTTTCTAACTGCTCCTGACTTAATTCTTCGAGGAGGGACTATACACATCGTTTGCTCTCTCTCCTCTCTCTCTCTCCATCGGGAGCGGGCGGAAGGTAACCAATGGTGCTCCTCTGCTGCTGTGTGCATACACACTAACGGAACCATCGTGCTTTTCACGCGTGGGCGTAAATTAGAGAATTTTTTCTAGGGGGCAGAAACCGTGTGTTGCGAAATGATAAAGCAGAATAAAATATCATTTGTCGACTGAACTTAGTAAAAAATGCCTCTCTAAAGCACTGCTTTCAGTCAGATTACAGTATTTCGAATTAAATAACGAAACTCTTTAAATTGGCAACGAATTCTCCGCTTTCGGTCTAAATATAAATTAAGAAATCAACGTACAGACTTTTGGAGATAAGATTTTCAATCGCATACTAATAATTTGTTCATTAGGTGGTAGTAAATATTGATTCATCCATTATTCAAGAACATTGTTTCTTGGCGGCAACTCACTCAGAGTTTTAACCTATCTCCACTGCAGATCACCCGCAGTAGTCAAGAGCGCACCCAGAGCCGCCACAGGGTTTCAGTCACGAAGAACGGCGCACACAAGAAGATACGGGCGCCCGCTCACAAGAGGGCGGGGTAAAAGCGTCGCACGGAGCCTGTCGCTTGGCTAGGCGCAACAGAGCGCGTCGCCTGTCCGTCTGTCTGTACGTCTGGCAGTCTATGAACCCCACTAGCGCCTAAACTATAGCTCCCCGGACATTTTCAAAATTTTCTCACAAATGACACCAATTTTTAAAAAAAAATTCTTGTAAGAATAGAGTAAAATACATCTATAAAGGTGGCATAGGTCCTATTTTCACTGTTAACTCCTCATGTTACATGAAAAAAAAATTTGTTCACTTTTTTCGGGAACAAAGAAACTGAAACTGTGCTGCGAACTAAAAAAAACCTACTGAAGGGCACTAATCGATTGACTTTGCGCTACATCGCATAATGACGTGGAAACATGTTATTTAAAGATGTAATGTGAGAATGGAGGCGTAAGATAAATATATTTGAAAAATTGTGAAAAGTCAACAGAAATTTAATCTGAACCTTTGGGAAAATCTCCATTGAGAATAATTCTCATTCTATTCAAAATATGACCCTTGGGTTTTTTATAGTTCAAATTTAGAATGTCACTAATATGGCAATTGATTAAGTAATCTCTTACAAAGCGTTGTTCTTTTATGCTTAAATAAATGTTGGGTCGTGCGTATCCGGTGCCGAAAGGAGAAAGTCGCCATGGGCATTATGCCGAGCACTCTGGTCGCCTCTGCTTCTGCTTTGCTTTCGCCTGCACAGAGGCAGCGCACGGTGAGTTCAGCAAGTCCAGCGTTTCACACATATGTGCTCTTAAGTGAAATCCAATTTACCAATTTTCGTTTCTTTTACTGGCTTCACTTTCAACTTTGTTAAATATCCAACAAAGATACTATTATTCATTTTATTCCTATAATATTAATTGTGATACTTATCGCGTTAGGCAATAGAATGCTAGTTCTGTGTCGACATAATTCCCCTTCTACTTCCGCGTGTATGAAGTATAGAGAAAGTGTTATTTATAGTGCAAAAATAGTGCGAGGTTTTGAAAGGAAATACATCACTACATATGTGGCGGATTTCTGCTACCGGAAAAATTGCTTTGTAAAGAGTTTGTCAGCCTGGTCTCTGAAAAAACAACGTTCTAAACTACCACTGTGTTTCTCACCAAATAGACTTCCAACAATAAACTGGTGAATTCGCAATCTGATAACTATATTACACCCTTTTAAGTTTTCGACGTTCTTATTTCAAAGCTACTACATATTTAAAATTTCTCACAAAATACTCAAAATTTTCTTATATTTAAATGTTGTATGTTGAAATTCTTCTTTTCTGCATAATAAAATTCTGGAGAAAGAACAAATTTGCCTCTAGCTGGAGTTAAGCACTGAATGAAGTTTATGATAATTCGTAATGACCAACATCACTTTTCGAATAGGGACTGCGACAGAAGCCGAATCGCCTTTCCTCCGCTTTATTATTTTTCTTTGCGGCAACAATATCTACGTAGTTTCTACTAGTTATGGCCATATTTTTACTGTTTTCTCTTATGGCATAGTTTTATATTAAGCATTAAAAATATCCTTAACATTTTTAAAACTCTTTTGCTTGCACTATGTTTGATGTTTAACAAGCTCTGAGTTTCGGCAAGTTAACAGGAAGAGTTTTATGTTTACAAATGAAATAGTATATGGTTTTGTTCAACAAAAATGTCCTAATCCAAAAGTGTTATCCAAGAATTTCTCGTTAAATGTTCAATTTCCATTTTAAAAGAAAACGCACCTACAAAATGAAATTGAATAACCCACGTAGGCACTACACATAGCATTACTTCTGTATTAGTTTAGTTCCCTATTTTTGTGGGTGGGGGAATTCCCAGTGTTGCCCACTCTCTCAGCTGCTGTTGAACTATGGTCTCTAGGTATAAAAGGTCTGCATAGGCTCCTTACCGTATCCACCGCTGCTCTTGGAGCAGTTCACTCAACGTGGTCCTGTCATCGCATAAGAGTAATTTAAAGATGATTAATTTTAAAATTTGCTAAAAATGCCGAAATATACCAAAACGTTTTGAAAAATAATTGTAGTAATTGTATGTTTGGACAATCAGTGCAACGCTTTTGGAGTTTGTTGACTTAAATGGGTTCCTGACTAACATTTCCTAACTCAAATGGGGAAATGTAAAAACAACATTAAAATATTTTTTTTATTAAAATTCCACCCTATAATAACTTTTCTCAACAAGGCTTACAAAACTCCTAAACCATAATTTTTATAATGCTGTAAAATACTATACCCTTGTTTCAATACGATATTTTAAATTTAAAAGTGCTAAGTCTCAGCATCGCTAGCCGTTTCTGTTGAGAAAATTGTAAAACCAGCACCATTTTTCCTGTACATACTCTTTCTAACTTAGGAGGAAAAAAAAATAACAAACTTTAAGCGGTTTTGAGAATTATTAATAATACGAGTGTAAAAGTAACATTTTTTGTTGTGTGTAGCAAATGTTGCGACACGAGCCAAGTGCGCGATCTCACCCACAAAATAAAATCACTTTTATCAAATGTGACATAACACTATTTTGTAGGCAGCCTCATGACTTTCATTTTATTGTAATTCACGTACACAAATCACTTAATGTACCTTGAGGAATCGTTAGTGGTGATGGAATAAAACGAAAGTGGTTGTCGTTTTCTGTCTTGCACCACAGATGTATCTGAACACTTTTAGATTTTTTCAATTTTTAGTACTAGTCCTAAAATTGAATTTCTTTACACAGTATGTGTTTTCCTGAAAGAATCGCTTTTACTAGTATCTTTCAAAAAATAATTGTTTAACAAAATTGCCTGTTTAACCAAAATGTTGGAAAACTACTCATATTTTTCGAAATGTGCCACATAGACGTATTTCAAGATATGTTTATGATGAATAGATTTCATTAAATAAAAATTATTCTATCATCCATATTGTAGTTGTAGGAAGACACCGAAAATTTGAGTTATTGACAATTTTCGCCAAATACGCGATTGTAACGAAATAGAGCCAGCCGCTATTTTTTTGAGTTTCTTCAGACTTGAAAGAGCGCATACTTAATCCCAAAATTTTGGAGCGTTTTTGTGAAAATTTTGAAATGTTTATTGAAGTT
>BOPP01000077.1:3506968-3533132 GCA_017312745.1 Gryllus bimaculatus | reverse complement strand
CAGGCGACGCGCTCTGTTGCGCCTAGCCAAGCGACAGGCTCCGTGCGACGCTTTTACCCCGCCCTCTTGTGAGCGGGCGCCCGTATCTTCTTGTGTGCGCCGTTCTTCGTGACTGAAACCCTGTGGCGGCTCTGGGTGCGCTCTTGACTACTGCGGGTGATCTGCAGTGGAGATAGGTTAAAACTCTGAGTGAGTTGCCGCCAAGAAACAATGTTCTTGAATAATGGATGAATCAATATTTACTACCACCTAATGAACAAATTATTAGTATGCGATTGAAAATCTTATCTCCAAAAGTCTGTACGTTGATTTCTTAATTTATATTTAGACCGAAAGCGGAGAATTCGTTGCCAATTTAAAGAGTTTCGTTATTTAATTCGAAATACTGTAATCTGACTGAAAGCAGTGCTTTAGAGAGGCATTTTTTACTAAGTTCAGTCGACAAATGATATTTTATTCTGCTTTATCATTTCGCAACACACGGTTTCTGCCCCCTAGAAAAAATTCTCTAATTTACGCCCACGCGTGAAAAGCACGATGGTTCCGTTAGTGTGTATGCACACAGCAGCAGAGGAGCACCATTGGTTACCTTCCGCCCGCTCCCGATGGAGAGAGAGAGAGGAGAGAGAGCAAACGATGTGTATAGTCCCTCCTCGAAGAATTAAGTCAGGAGCAGTTAGAAACCCTCTTGCAGTCCACTAGGTACGCATGTTTGATTGGTTTTCGGCGCTTGTAGAAGCGAGATTTACCAAGTCCCGTAGTAGTGCAGACTACCGCGAGAGGAGGCGGTGAGCTTCACCTCTGAATGACGAGATCCGGTTACCGACTACAGGTCGATAGCCACGCACGTCGACCCTATCTACGCTGGAAAACCGATACAAAACTCGTAGAGCAATCTCGCCGTTCAGAGCTCTGCAATTGACACACTTGAAGTTTGAGCACATTGCCTGTCTTGCAATGCAATATTGAAGAATTCGTCATACAGCCTTAGGCGTTAGTTTGATTAACAAATCGTCGTTTGTACGAATATCGAAAAAATTATTTACGATATAAGTGTCGTAAAGCATCTGATTACATACGAGATGAGAAAATTGCCAAACGGCGGCCGTTAGACCGAGTTCGGTATGCAATTGATGTATTGTAATTGAAATGTTACGATGTGTTTAATATCGCTACATTTTATCTACATCAAAGAATTTTTAGATGGAAATTTCGTTCCACGCCTTATTAGTATCATATTTTTTCTTCCTTAAATGGCACAGTGTTCTTCAAGGAAGGAGAACAATTGAAACACACTTGGTGTATAGTTTTTGACATGAGTAAATATAGTTCTGATCCGGAAATTATAAAATGGCAGCAAATGCTCTATAGAAAAACTGTTTACCCAACAAAATCAAGAAAAAAATATGAGCGTTAGTATTTTATTTTAATATTAGTGTGAAAAAGTTCATTCCTTAAAATTGGCAATAGATTTTGAATGCTTACTTTTTGGGCCAAGTCATAGAAGCAGGAAACCAAGTAGTCTTGGACCCATTACTTTATTTAAAAAGTACAATTATCACTTAACGGACAATATTCACATCAGATTTTAACTCATTATAAGCGTTTTAAAGAAAAAAGTAAGGATTCAATACAAAATGGCCAAAAAATATTTTCCAAAAGAAGAGTGAAGTACGCCATCACTTACCGCCCTAGGTTGCGTTACCACACTAGAGCGGTAAGTATTCATTACAACACTGATTATAATGACATAATGTTTTATTTTATCTATACAAAATGAATAAAAAGTTTTAACCAATTTGCTAATAATTTCAGTAAACTATAATTTTCATTTAAGATGTTACATTTGACCAGCAAAAGGTTGACAAACTGATAAAATAGCAAGTTATAGGAGGCCATGTATTCATTAAAAATTACATTAATAAATAATTTTGTGCTGATACTAGGCCCTTGATTATAGAACACATGGGTCGCAATAAACTTATTTAATACACTGAATCTCAGTTTAGAAAACATTGACTGGAAAGTAGTACTGCAGAAAATGTGCTTGCTACAGTGTGTAAGCACGGAATTGGCAACATCTAGGAAACGTATCAATGCAGATAATCTGAGCAATACAAGTCGCATCACCCACTGAGAAAACGTTCTGCTCAAACATCGTGCTCAAACTCGAATTATTGGGTGTTAAACGAAGAAAAACTGGCAAGTATATTCATGCTGCAGACTATTTTGAGAAAACCAAAATACGGCATAGTCACAACCGTAAGAAATCAAAACGCTACTCTGATAAAGTTACGTGAAAGATCATAGAAAGACATCAGCAGTAATATCTCCGCTTGTGCATACACATCTGATTCAGTCTTTAGTGCCAACAGAAATGGGTATTTCTCTAGAAACAGTATCTGTTAACCCGAAGTAGAAGCCAGAGTATTCATGATGGGCGGAGTTGATAACGTAATAGGCACTGAAAATGATGGAAGATTCGCAATTTAGGAACTGACCGTTTTGTACCACGTCAGAGATCCCAAACTCCGGAGTAGTCTTTGCTGTCGGTCAAAACACCTTCAAGCATGTCTAAACATATCCACTGCAACAGTACGGTGTCGTATATTTCCCATCTGAACGAGTCAGGCCTCTTCTAGGCAGCCATGTGATTTGTGACAGCATCACATGCTGGTAGGTTACAGTATTGTAAGCATAACTGTGTGAATGCATGGCACAAAGATCGGTTTCGACGGAATTGACATTCGTGTTTGCTACTTAAAAGATCAAAAGACCGATTCCGGGAGAGACAGATCAGTGCACGAACGAAATCACTACAGTGCGCTGACCGGAGGGCCTAGCTTCGAGTCCCGATACGCCAGGACTTTCGACACTACTAGCAGCTAGGTAAATTCAATACCTTGTCTGAGGAGGACGTTAGAATCCAGCTTCTCTCATCAGTAGTTTCGTGGGTTCCTTCGATCAACACAAGCGAATGCTGGAGCAGTACCTTAACAAAACGGGCTATGACGCGCGCGATCTTCTTTCTCTTCATTTTTCTACCCCACCCCTTATACTAACATGCACTACAGTACCACACATGCTGAGAGTCGGTCGGGGGCTTAAAGCATGTTCGCGATAAGGTGTGCCCACGGAAATGATACACCTGTTTGGAGGAAACCCCGCCGTGTGACGGTTGGTCGGCGCAGGATCCGCTATCCATCAGAAAGATCACAGCCCCCTCCCGACGAAAAACCAACACTGCACGTACCGGGACTAATGGCCTCGATAGTTGGACGCCGCCCAGAATCCGCTAACAATAATCAAGGATCGAAACAGTAGTCAAGGAGAAGCTTTTTTATTTGAACCGTATGATATTCATAATTTCAAACTTATTTAAACAGTCTAGTAATGTGTGGAATGAAATGCATGTGTACCCCTTTGGCGTCACAAGAAAAAACAAGTTCTGGTTTCATTTTTAGTGTGAGTACGTCCACAAACGTGCACGTATTTGAAAGTAGCGACGTACACTGCAGCAAAGTGTGAGGAGTTGTGTTCTAGGACGCGATTTGCGGAAGCTGGCTGTGCTAGATACGCCGAGTTTTGGCGGGCAGTTGCGCGGAGAACGCAGGAGCTGTACTACACGTGGAACTGGCCACAAGAGGGGGCGACGCGAGTGCGGCGCGCGGCGGACAGGAAAACAAAGTGACGTTCGCGCTGACGTCCACCGGCGACGAGTTCGCCCTTCCAGCATGGCCATGAACAGTTCCTAAAGACGCGGGCCGCCATCCCGGACTGATTGAAACTTGGGTAAGTTTTGCTTCAAAGCTCTCCCAAAACCGCTTCTCTTACATCGCTTTCGAAACTCGCGGACGGTATCCAGAACGTTAGTTTTACCACTCTGAATAGGGATACTTTCTTATCAGAAAGAATTTTTTCTTTGAAAGAATTCTAATTGGGCAACGCGAGACCCAGACTGGCTTTCTAAGACATTTCTAGTCTTTCTTTTCTTCATTACGCCAAGGTATCACACTTCAGCATAGCATTCATCCTACATGTTATTACCAAACTTTGGGCAATCAAGTAAACAAAATCAGTCACAATTAGAATAATCGTAACGAATAAGAGACAAAGGGTTCTATACTTCGATTTATGATAATGCCCTTAGAGAACTCAGACAAAAAGAGTATCTGGAATATCGAAAAGACATAAAGAATCATTTCAAAAACTTAACTCGGTCTAAAACATCAACTTGAACAGGACATTCCGTAGATTTCAAAACAAGTAGTAAGTCTAGACAAACCAACGGAAGGGCCGAGCATTGCAGAGATGTTGCAGTATTGAAAGTAAATCAAAACTTGAATTTACCATTCGTAACTCCAAATCTTCATCGGAATGTACAACTTACTATTACATTTTACCAATGAAAATCGAAATTAAATTATTTTTTATTCATTTGTTTCTCGCCCTCCTTCCTTACGGTTGAAACACATTGCTCGGTAAACCGTCTTCAATTCTCTCTCAGACTTTTAACACAAAGCGAACAAGTTATTATTATTCTATTATTAATTTGCATTTTAAACTGATTAAAAAAATAGATAAGCATTTGCAACACACACACACACACACACACATATATATATAAATGTAATACATATATTGACAACCTTACTAAATTACGACGGTTGATTTTGTAGTTTATTGTAAATTTCAAGTAGTGTAGTAAGAATTCAGTGTTAAAAATGTGAAATAGTTTTCTTTAAAACTTTAAAAGAACTTTGAAGATGGCTATAAGATATAGGCCCGAACTTGCCAATGTCATTTATAATGTAGTAAAAAAATAAATCTGAATATCTTAAATTAAGAGGAACTGAGTTTTTATTCATAATCACTCACTCCACATGGCGTACAAACATTTGCTTTGCAAGTTAATAAAGTTCACTTCACAAGACACAATTACCTGGAGAGATGAGAGCATGTTAAATCTCGTATACTTTGAGAGATGTTCTTTGCGAACTCTACTAAACTCGATTATTATAATGGCACCTCCGATGTCAAGGAACGAAAAGTAAGAGAGAAGGTAGTATCCAATAGGAAGCTATATGTTTCTACAGTGTTGACAACGAAATGTTCTTGTGGCCGCTATGTAACTTACCAACGTCCTAGCTGCCCGAGTATGTGGCAAGACAGCGTAACTTTCCTTGACGAGCTATACAGTGTCTGAATGTACTGATATAAGATAAACATAAACGCAAATTTCTGTTTTCTTTGTGTTTACACAAAAATATGATTTTGTTGACATCTCTCTCAAGTCAGAAATCCGTATTTACGTTACCGGCGATTTGTTTAATTATTGCATTATGAGTTACATACCCTTCAAATGATGTTGCTGTATGATTCTCGAAAAGTTTATCGATTTCGTGCCCTAATAAGCTTCAAATACCCCATTTTCCGAAACCTCCAAACGTCATTTTTTTCGGGAAACGGTTGTACCCGCTCAGGCGCATTACCGCATTTCGCTTTGCATAATAATGCGTTGTAAACTATCTCTCCTTTCCAGCTCCGCCTCCCGGTAAATTCCCAACACCCTATTCTCTTTGCTATTGGAGTAAAAATCAAGTTGCACAGTACATCCGTTTTATTGAAAAGAAATTACTCCCGCGTTATGAAATAAGCTGCGAATACGAAAACATACACTAATAAAACATCCCATCCATTTTCAATTATTTTAAGATTAGGCCAATGTGTTTCAAATTTCGAGTCCACGTTTAACGCAGAACAAATAATAGTTATTGCGAAGGATTAATTAATTACTGCAAAAAATACTCGACGTTGTCCGTTGTTTATTCATATTCAATCCTAATGAAAAAGAAAGCGTCTCCATAATTCTTTCTCTCTCTTTATTAAATTAGATATAATAATACTGCAATTAAGTTGAGAATTGTGAGAATACACTTACTTCACATTACATGACTTAACAACTTAAAAAATGGTTACAACTTTACAAAATTAACGTGAACATTTCACCGTCAATCTTTCATAGAACTCCACTTCACACACTTCACTTCACCGTTACTGCAACAGCGAGATGTAATGTCTTCTTACACACTCGTTTCTCTCAGTTTCAGAAACATCACTGACTTCGCCGCCACTGCACTGCACAATAATAAGAAATAATAATAATAATAATAATAATAATAATAATAATAATAATAATAATAATAATAATAATAATAATACAACTACATAGAAGACATAGTAATTACACTGAATTTTATAAATATATTTATAACCACAGCTTATCAACATTCAGAAACTAATTTATTTTTAAATTTGTTGAGGTTTTCAGAAGGATCGAAGTTGACACAGACCAAACTGTTCCAGTCCTCATAGTTTGATTCGCGAAAGAATATTTCCAACGTCCGTCTTCTGAATCTTGTTCTGAATCTTTATCTTATCTTCTCTTGTCTCTCTCTCTTCTGTCTTCTTAATCCCTCTGTAATATAAAATGTATTTTTTCTCTCTCTGTCTTTTTCTTTTTGTCCTCTCTCTCTTTGTCTTTATAGTATCTGTAATCTCTCTTTGTCTTTCTCTTTGTTTCTCCTCTCTGCTTCTCTGGCTCTGTCTGCCCTGTTCTATTCTCTGTCTTCTTTCTGCTTGACTCTCTTTCTGTCGTTGGTCTCTTTCTGAATCTTTCTCCATCTTGTCTCTCTCTTTTACATACGCGCGTCGCTATCTTCCGTCTCCCCCCTCTCCTCTCCTCTCTCTCTGGTTAACTAAACATACACAAATGTTGCAATCAGCGGTGTATCTCAAAAGTTTATCGCTTTTTCTATACATTTTGTCTTAATACTTCTGCTTTTTTTTTGGTTTTGTTTTCTTTTTCTCTTTTTGTTTTTTTTGTTTTTTTTTTTTTTTAGGATTTTTTTTGTTTATGCCAATTATAAAACTGACTAATTTGTCTTAGGAGTGCTCAACTATCGCCTATGTCGACGTTCAATAAAACCCGCGTATTGTCCTGTAACATTATATCTTTGATTAAAACCATACCTTCCAGTTATTTTAATATTTGGTGTATTTTGAAACTGTTAGCATAATTTCATTCCGTGGAAAAGTTTAGTCCTATTAAATAAATATCCCTCGTGCTTTTGAAATTCTCAAATAATGTCGCTTCGCTAGTCGGGATATATCAATAATTTCCAAAGCACTCTGATATTACTTATGCGTATGAACTTCCAAAGAAAAACTAGAAAGAAAAATAATAAACGTTCTATATTAAACTTATTGATGATAGATATCTCGTTTGTAGTAAGAAGCCACATGGTGGTTTCGTAAGGAGCTTTCAAAATTAAGATTTCAATTAATAAATAGGGAACTATTATTAGAAATTGAATAGTTCTTAAAACTTATCAAGCTGAACATTTTACATCAAAAAGTGTTTTTGCCTGTAAGATTTTGTTTTTTCACATAGAGCGGTTGCTAGATCAACATACCGTAATTTAACGTATGCGGGCCTGGTTCTTCCAGAAATCAACACGAACGCCAACGGTAGCGCAGACGCCTGGCCTGTTCGCGCGCCCAAGGGCCCCAATCGCCACGCCTGCGCCGCCGCCTCCGAGGTGGACTTCGAGGGGCGGCGCCGGCATCGTTGCCTTCGGAACGTGCTGCTGCAGGCCTTGCCAACGTGGAACAACGAGGAGCCTAAGCCCCGCAGGCAGGTAGTTGCTTGGCAGGCGGGTTCAAAAACGCTCGCACACAGCCCTGCCCAGGGCGCGCTCTTTCGCAAACATTAGTACGCCAGAGATTCCCACTCTTAAAAAAATTCACACGTAATTATTTTGGGATTAGACTCGAATCTCTTTAGTGACCACAGGCGCTGTGTGGATTTTCGGCCCAGCCATGCAATGTATACTACATAAAACGCAAGCTCAGTGTTGGCTGTTCCATGCGAAAGATAACACTGTTGCCAAAGATTTACTGATATACAGAGATTATTCATTCCCCATTTTACGAAACAATCTATTATTTATGAAACGGAAATGATTTATAAACGAATATTACGCAGCCAAAAATCGACAAAAATGTAGACTACCAAAGATTCCAGGCTTTAACATTGAATAGTTTCGAGAAAATGTGAAACCTGGCTGATAAATTAACATAATTCTAAGCATGATTCAACCTCTAGCACTCACAACGTCTTCATAAATTAACTTTTAAAGTGACTTAATTCTTGATCAATTGTGTTTCAGCTTTCTACATTTCCTAAGCCGAAAATATTGCGTCATGATTGATTTGCGTCCACACCCTGTTAAAACTCTCCCTGGTCAATGTTACTACCCCTCCCATCCCATCTCCGCATAGATTTCCCAGCGCATAGTAACGTACTTCTAAAATGTGTCTTCCAATCTACGCAACTGTCGCTAGTAAGAACAGACTTTTACATTTCCAGCACTTTCTCTTCCTTTCAAAGCCTTTGGTGCTATGTCGAACCCGTCGCTCGCGCTTCAGTTCCACTTGCAATATTGTTAAAGAACGTAGGCAAATGTTTGGATTGCTACCCGTATTTCATACAACGATTAATTATATATTTCTCTCCCAAGAAAGTTGGACATAATCCCATTGTATTATCTCCGTTATCCTAATAAATGTGAGTTCACTTTACCATATCCTGACCAAGTTGCATTTAAAAAATTTCGAGATTAAAACTCGTGCTAATAAGAAATGCCTAACAAACATTATCAAAACAGAACTTTCCTTTTGTAGAATTCGTGTATATGGTTAGAAATAGTTAATGCCAGACTTCATTGCACTTCTCCCCATAGGACGTCAACACACAGTTTTAGCTGTTTTGACGTTAAATGAACAAATAAATAAAAGCGTAATGTCTAGCCAAAAATATACACAGCAAAGAACTGAAATGTCAGTTCCTCTCTTGGGTCTTATATTTTACAACGGCTGCAAAGCCAACATAATGAAGAATGTTCCACCCTCCCTTCCACAAGTTCCAAACGAGACCTATGATATCAAATGCATTTGGGTTGCATTATTTATCAATGGCCAAAATTTTCCGTCTTTCGCGAGTGTCGTTGCGGGGCGGCGGGAAACGGTGTCAATGTAATGAGTCGTTCGCGGAAAAGAGGGAGATAGTGTCAGGGAGAGGAAGCGCTCTGCACGGGATGACGGGTATAGAGAAGGATTTTTCCTAAGGATGGGATGGATTTGGACAGCTAGTGGCTGCAACACAACTGACGATTCTGTGTCCTTGAACTAAATAGACTCTCCTTTCTCCATTCGCTTCGTTGCATTGCCTAACGTGTTAAGAAGCCACGACGCTCCCTGCTGTATGTCCGTCGTCCGACGAAAATATAGTGCGCACGCAGAAATAATTAAAATTAGGAAGGCAGAAGCTTTGGCTCTAATGTAAAAAATTTCGTTTTTTTGTATTAAAAAATTATATTGAATTTAGTTTTATGTTATAAGTATTATGTTTGTTTTTTAAAATCGAGTCTTGAATGTGAGATAACGTAGTCCCACGGTCACATGTTTCCGGCCTCTGTGCTGTGTGGCGAACTGGACGAACCTGTGTGGAGCTTTTCGTGATGATTTCGTGCTTTTTGTGCAATTATATCACGATTGTGAGCAAATTGGACCAAGACATTTTCCCATTTATGTAAAAAATTTCTATATTTCCCGACTCGCGTGGTGCATATAACTAGCGAAACTCAGACATCTCGTCAGTGATGTCTTCGCGTGAACCGTAAACAAACCCTACGAAGGGGCGTAACTAAACAGCTGACGCGCGAGGGATACTTCTCTGAAGTTTAACGTGATTCACTTGTTTTTTGATCTGCTCACTTTATCCCATCGTTAGGAAAATTCTTGGTATAACACGAAGCATCGTTGCTCTTCTGTTCAGCGGTGAGCTGCCCTCAGCCCCGGCCTGTCCGAGGACAGGCATCTACATCGCCGTGGGCGTCCTTCTTGGGCGGCTTTCGGCCTCGTTGGAATCATCGGCTACTCGTCTACGCGCCCGCACTCGCCAAAAGAGGTTCCTTGCGATCAGCGTTCGACGAGATGCTAGGACGCGCGTTCTCCGCAGAGGATCAGTTTTGAAATCAACAATATTGTGAAGAATTTCATCCAGGACTATTTCAACCCAGGACTAGAAACAATTGAATCAAAAACGCTTAACTGTTATGCATCAAAAGGCACAATCAGGCAGTGGATCTCCAAAAAGTTGTCGCTTTTTGGCGACTATTCCAATTTTCTTATGGCTTTCTCCAGCTGACCAATCCATAACCTGTATTCATCTATCTTAGGAGGCGCTATCCATCGATTGCCGTTACTAATCGATGATCCAATAAACAGCGTATGCACTAGAACATATACCTCTTCGAGTTTTAACATAGGCTTTTCATTATTTCAAAATTTGGCGCATTTTGAACTTTTATTGACATTTAATAGATTCGTTAAATACACTCGCTCCTTTGGAAATTCTCCACGCATCCAAGTCGAATATTTATCGACATTTTCCAAGCACTTCATGTATTACTAATGATAATTCTTTTATAACCCTGCCCAGAAAAGCAAAAATTCATGAACGCGAATGCAGGATGCTTCTATTATTTTCATGTTGCAAAAAATAATCCTATAATTTAACGAATGTTTAGTTCTGTAATTTATTCGTATCCATTTCATTTTATTCTTCATATTGCCATAAGAACCAATTAGGATATAAGTTCTTCACGGTACAACTAAACTTCTAGTTAAAAAATGTATTTAAATTTAATTTTAAAAATGGTTTTTAAACGTTAGTATTAGATTGCACCCGGTGTTGAATTCCTGCCTGAAAGTAAACTGTGAAAAATGCCAAACTGCGAGTAAATTGCGAGCAAAAAAACACTTTAAAACAGGACGTTCAGCTGCGTCCCCAAGAAAACGTCTGAACTGAGCTTTGAAATCGGCATTTATCCGAGATTCGATTCTTTTTATTTCGCATCCATGAAATCAGAATAAACAGAAGTACGAAGTTTATGGCTTGTTTTATTTCATTTTATGTTATTCATAGAATTGTTGTTAACAGAGAATGAAAAATTTTATGCAATTAATGGATAATATATTTTACTGAATCTTTACGTTAATGGTTAGTGGTATGTTATAATTGATATTCATAAAGTGTTTCCAAATATTAGTGCAGTTTGCTGCATCTGCATAATTATTAAGTCGTGTCCGAAAGTAGTTCAAATCGTTTTTGGAATTGTGATTAATATTGGTCTATATGTATTGATTGTTTTGTACATTAATTATTTGCTAACATTAATGTATTTACATAAATAAATAATTTTTAACAAGGGTATTATAATATTAATAATAATGCATTATTATGGGATGGCTTTTGGGCCATAGAAACTTGCTCCTCGATTAACCCACTGATACACACAATTATTCAGGGTATACATACGTAAGACAGAAGGGCCAAAGCTTTAATTTACTGTGTGGAGTGCAAAACCTGCGCGACCATTTGCCGAAATGATTTGATAGGTTAGTGATGATTTGGGGCGTCACCTGGCTAAGGTCATTTAACCCTGTGGTAGGTCGCATGTCTTTCCCCTCGGAAGGTGGCGGATGATCTTCCCCAGCGTGGGATTGAGACCCAGCGGAGGCCGACCTTCCCGGGGCTAGCGGGTTTCCTAATCAAAGGGTATCTCCCACCAGCGGGCACACGCCAGCCGAAGACGAGCTCTAAGCTCCCGACTCATCTTCCGATATGTATGATATATAGTAATCAGTGTATAGGGTAGTGAAGTAAGGAGTGAGGTTTAGGACAAGAGGAGGAAGTAGAAAGATATTTTTTCCCCCCCCCCCACGCGCCTTTCCTATGCTTCCCCGTGTTAGAGAACTGCTCGGCATTCGTCTGTACTGATCTCTCCGATTCATCTCTATGGAAAACTACGGGTTAGAGCAAGTGCCGCTAGAATTATCACCTACACAGCGGAGTGATTCGGACTAGCATATAGATAATGTCACCGTCTGGAGTGAGCACCTCTTCCCTGTATCATCCGACTTAGCGCGCTTTTGCGATCGAGTAAAATTTTCCCCAGAAAACCTCAATCCCGCGATGGTGGGGCTTAATGCCGAACATGTATCTATTCATGAGAGTGGAAGAGAAGGGGAAATGAGGCTGAAGGGAAACAAATTTAAATTATAAAGAAATTCGGACGAAAATGGAGAGACTAAGAGGGGAGAAGCTGTAACATTTATGACTGGCAGTGCAAAACAGGAATCACCTGGCGTCACTTAATAGATTCGGGAGCCAACAAGAAAAGTGCAACGTAAGATAAACTAAAGCTTGTTACAAAAACATTGCAAACCAATGTTATGAAAAAACAAGGAAACGCAAGTTTAACGGTCTGAAGTAGTCGGCCTTCCTGAACAATTTTGTAATATTAAAAAAACTTCGTTCTTGGGGAAATGATACACAGCTAATTCCTTCTTCTATATTGTCGTAGTCAGCCAAAGTGTCAAAGAGTTGTATGCCCATACCGAAGCAGCGTCTCGACTTCCGCATCACGAATTCAATGTGTATTTTTTCGCTCACTGATTACGAGTTCAAGCAAGTTTTTTGTCCATATGTAGACAAATAATCGTTCGATTTTAAGACCATGGCCATATCATTCGGCGTCGCTGATACCAAGTATACTGGTTCCGAAAATGTCTACTTTTGTTCACTACGCGCATGTATCAAATACAGCACCGACGAAAAATTTATTTTTTCAATTGATTTTATGGTCAACAAGAGCAGTCTGTAAGTGCATAAACCGATTGATGTTCTCGAACGTAAGAAATTAGCCTCTAAATCTAAAAGTTTCAAAATTGTGAGTATAACAAGTACACGTACATTACTTAATGAGTGAACATGTTTTTGGGACATGTTTAACGGTCTGAATATGAGATACGAGCATGTTTTCCGTGCTGATCAGTATCTACGAAGAGGAATAAACCTGTATATTTGTAAAATATTTAAAATAGGTAAAAGAAGTGAATTGAATGCTTGACTTTCTTTTTTTATTATAAAAGATTCAGTTACAGCGAAATTTTATGACCTTAATTTTAACATCGTATTCTTCTTACTGTTTGGTCAACCAAATGAACAATTTCCATAAAATGTTTCTTTTTTTTTATTACTGCACCATGTGCATCCAAATTATACTACATTTTTATTATAATTATTTTAATATTTATTTTTATTATATATTTATTATCATTATATTTTTATTCTATATATATAATAAATTATATAATTATATTAATATTATTATATTACATTTATTTATATTTTATTTCGTTAATACAGAGGTCGATACTCATCATTAACGTGTTGGCATCTATTGACGATTTGTGTTGACCAGGAAGTCTCTCTACATTTCCATAAAAGGAGGTACGCATCAGTATATATTAGATTAACTGTAAACATTCTGAAATCTTTCATTTTTCCCTATTTTATGGGACTTTGCAGGAGGATATGCCTCAGTCTCAAGAAGTACAGCAGTGTTCCATTACCTTAATTTGAAGTTGTATTAGCTTCACCGGTCATTAAAGTGATGTTTCAACATCCCAACACAAAACAAAAGAATACAGCAATATGTATTTTATGAAATATCATAGACGGCATTTAGCACTACCCCTACCAAACGTTTAAAGAACAATTTCGAGCCGTTTTGAGAAATATCGGTTTTTTGTAATTTTTTATAATTGCCCATATTGCTAGCAATATTGCGCGACAATTGGTAAAATTTCAAAAAATGTGTTTTAATGAAATAATAATTATGAGCAACTAATTTCGTTTGAAGAGAAATCTCTTTCTAAAATGTGTAGTTTACAGCAACGCCGAAAAATAAATTTTTAAAATTTTCGAAAATCAGAGTAACAGAAAAATACGGAGTAATATACGTAGAATAGGGAAAGGTATGTAATGCTGCGTAAAATCGATTTCGAGATTTCAACGGAAATACACGTTTTGAGGTATCTTGGTACTAGAAAAGTGGTTCTTTTCAAAACGTCTGTCCGTCCGTCCGTCCGTCTGTCTGTACGTCTGGCAGTCTATGAACCCCACTAGCGCCTAAACTATAGCTCCCCGGACATTTTCCAAATTTCTAAAAATGACTCCATTTTTTAAAAAAAAATTCTTGTAAGAAAGAGTAAAATACGCATCTATAAAGGTGACATAGGTCTATATTTTCACTGTTAACTCTGATTTTCGAAAATTTTAAAAATTTATTTTCGGCGTTGCTGTAAATACAACATTTTAGAAAGAGATTTCTCTTTCAAACGAAATTAGTTGCTCATAATTATTTATTTCATAAAAGCACATTTTTTGAAAATTTTACCAATTGTCGCCCAATATTGCTAGCAATATGGGCAATTTATAAAAAAATTACAAAAACCATATTTTCTCAAAACTGCTCGAAATTTTTCTTTAAACGTTTGGTAGGGGTAGTGCTAAATGCTGTCTATGATATTTCATAAAAGACATATTGCTGTATTCTTTTGTTTTTGTGTTGGGATGTTGAAACATCACCTTTTATTGACGGTGCAGCTAAATACAACTTCAAATTAAGGTAACTGAACACTGCTGTACTTCTTGAGACTGAGGCATATCCTCCTGACAAAGTTCCCATAAAATAAGAAAAAATGAAAGATTTTCAGAATGTTACACGTTAATTAATATATCACTCCGTTTTGATGTAGAGAGACTTTCCTGGTCAACACAAAATCGTCAATATGCCAACAACGTTAATGATGAGTATCGACTCTGTATTAACGAAATAAAATAAAATAAATGTAATATAAATAATATTAATATAATTATATAATATTAATATAAATATATAATATTAATATAAATATAGAATAAAAATATATATTATAATAAATATACAATAAAAATAATATTAAAAAATTATAATAAAAATTAGTATAATTTGTATGCAAAACATGGTGCAGTAATAAAAGAAAAAGAAAACATTTTTATGGAAATTTGTACATTGGTTGACCAAACAGTACGAAGGAATACCGAGTGTTTAATTAATGTCATAAAATTTCCGCTGTAACTGTCTCTTATAAATTAAAAAAAAGAAAGTCAGCATAAATTCAACTTCTTTACCTCCTTTTAAATATTTTACAAATATACAGGTTTATTCCTCTTCGTAGATATCTGATATCAGCACGGAACACATGCTCGTATACTCATATTTCAGACGTTAAACATGTCCCAAAAACATGTTCACGTCATAAGTAATGTACGTGTACTTGTTATACGTCACATTTATGAAACTTTTAGAATTTAGAGGCTAATTTCTTAAGTTCGAGACATCCAATCGGTATGGCACTTACAGACTGCTCTTGTTGACAATAAAATCAATTGAAAAATATTTTTATCAGGTGTGTACCTTTGATACATGGCGTAGTGAACAAATGGACATTTTCGAAACAGTATAACTGGTACTCAGCGACGCCGAATCGATATGGTATGATCTTAATCGGTGATTATTTTGTCTAACATTGGACAAAAAACTTGCCTTGAACTCGTAATTCCAGTGAGCATAAAAAATGACACATTGAATTCAGTATTGCGGACAGTTCGAGACGCTGCTTCGGTATGGCATACAACTTCTTGACACTTTGGCTGACTTACGAACAATATAGAAGAAGAATGAGCTGTGTACTCATTCCCCAAGAACGTAGTTTTTTTTTTACATATTTACAAAATTGTTCAGGGCAAGGCCGACTACTTCAGACCGTTATACTTGCGTTTCCTTGTTCTTCATAACATTGGTTTGCAAGTTTTGGTAACCAGCTCTGAGCTTATCTTACGTGCATTTTCTTATTGGCTCCCGATCTGTAAGGTGAACGCCGGGGTGTTTTGCACTGCCAGTCATAAATGTATAGCTTCTCCTCCTCTTAGTCTCTCCCATTTTCCTCCGAATGTCTTGATCGTAGATTAAAATTAATTAATTAATTTAAATTTGTTTCCCTTCAGCTCATTTTCCCTATTCTCTTCCACGTCTATGAATAGATAAAGTTCGGCATTAACCATCTTGTTTGAGGTTTTTCTGAGTTTAATCGATCGCAGAAGGTCACTTAAGGCCGGGATGATACAGAGAGAGGTGGCTCACTCCAGACGGTGACATTATCTATATAGCTAGTCCAAATTCACTCGCTGTGTAGGGGAGAATTCTAGCGGCCGGCTGCTCTAACCGGTAGTTTTCCATAGAGATGAATCGGAGAGATCAGTACCAGACGAATGCCGGAGCAGTTCTCTAACAAACGGAGAGCGCGCGATCTTTACTTCCTCCTCCTTGTCCTAACCTCATCCCTTACTTACACCTACCCTAACATGTACTATACTATCATACATATCGGAAGATCGATCGGGAGCTTAGAGCTCGTTTCGGCTGGGGCGGTGCCCCGCTGGTGGGAGATACCTGATTAGGGAAACCCCGCTAGTCGACGGGAAGGTCAGCGCTGGATATCACCATCCAGCTGGGGAAGATCACCGTCACCTTCCGAGGGGGAAACATGCACTAACCACGGGGTTAATGACCTTAGCAGGTGACGCGCCCAATATCACTAACCTATCAATCATCGGGATGGTCGCTAGTTTTGCACTCCCACACGTAAATGTAGAGCTTGCCCTTCCTTCTTACGTATTACTACCCTGAATAATTGTTTATTCAAGTGGGTAAACCGAGGAGCAAGTTCTATGGCCCAAGCCATCCCATTAATAAATGCATTATTATTAATATTATAATACCTTGTTAAATAATTTATTATTTATCGTACTTCATTATATTGTTACAAATAATTATGTACAAAAACAAATCAATACAAATTAGACCAATATTAATCACAATTCAAAAACGATTTGAACTACTTTCAGACGACATTATGATTATGCAGATTGCCAGCAAACTGCACTAATATTTAGGAAAACACTTTATGAATATCAATTATAACATACACACTAACCATTACGTAAAGATTCAGTAAAAAATATATTAGATCCATTAATTGTATAAAATATTTTCATTCTCTGTTAACAACAATTCTATGAATAACATAAAATGAAATAAAACAACCATAAAACTTCGTACTTCTGTTTATCTGGATTTCATGGATCGAAAAAAAAGAATCGAATCTCGGAAAATGTCGATTTACAAAGCTTCAGTTCCAGACGTTTTCTGACGCAGCTGGAACGTTGTCTGTTTAAAGTGTTATTTTTGCTCGCAATTTACTCGCAGTTAGGCAATTCACACTTGAACTTTCTGGACAGGAATTAAAACACCGAGGTGCATCTAATACTAACGTTTAAAAACATTTTTTAAATTAAATTAAATACATTTTTAACTAGAAAGTTAGTTGTACGTGAAGAAACTTACATCCTAATTGGTTCTGTGCATAATGACAGAATAAAATGAAATGGATACGAATAAATTACAGAATTAAAACATCGTTGAAATTATAGGATTATTTTTTGCACCATGTAAATATAGAAGCATCCTGCATTCGCGCTTCATGAATTTTTGCTTTTCTGCAGGGTTATAAAAGTATAAAATATCATAAGTAATACCATGAGTGCTTTGGAAAATGTCGATAAATATTCGACTTGCGATGCGTGGAGAATTTCCAAAGGACGAGTGGTATTTAACGAATGCTATTATGTCCAATAAAGTTCCAAAATGCGCCAAATTTTGAAAATAACTGAAAGCTATGTTAAAATCAAAGAGGTAATGTTCTAGTGCATACGCTGTTTATTGGACATCGATATAGCAATCGATGGATAGCGCCTCCTAAGACAGATGAATCACAGTTTATGATTGGCCAGCTGGGAGAAGCCATAAGAAAAATTGGATAGTCGCAAAAAGCGACAAACTTTTTGAGATACACTGCCCTGATTGTGCCTTTTGATGCATATACAGTTAAGCGTTTTTGATTCAATTGTTTCTAGTCCTGGGTTGAATAGTCCTGGATGAATTCTTCACAATATTGTTGATTTCAAAACTGATCCTCTGCGGAGAACGCGCGTCTACGCCATCTCCTCGTCCAGAAAGCTGATCTGCAAGGAACCTCTTTGGCGAGTGCGGGCGCGGTAGACGACGTAGCCGATGATTCCAACGAGGGCGAAGCCGCCCAAGACGACGCCCACGGCGATGTAGATGCCGTCGGACACGGCCCGGGGCTGAGGGCA
This sequence comes from Gryllus bimaculatus, assembly GCA_017312745.1. NCBI lineage: Eukaryota > Metazoa > Arthropoda > Insecta > Orthoptera > Gryllidae > Gryllus > Gryllus bimaculatus. The sequence goes on along the minus strand of BOPP01000077.1, from coordinate 3,514,903 downwards.
GCTCACCGCTGGAACAGAAGAGCAACGATAGCTTCGTGTTATACAAGAATTTTCCTAACGATGGGATAAAGTGACAGATCGGAAAAAACAAGTGAACATCACTGTGTCCTTGAACTAAATAGACTCTCCTTTCTCCATTCGCTTCGTTGCATTGCCTAACGTGTTAAGAAGCCACGACGCTCCCTGCTGTATGTCCGTCGTCCGACGAAAATATAGTGCGCACGCAGAAATAATTAAAATTAGGAAGGCAGAAGCTTTGGCTCTAATGTAAAAAATTTCGTTTTTTTGTATTAAAAAATTATATTGAATTTAGTTTTATGTTATAAGTATTATGTTTGTTTTTTAAAATCGAGTCTTGAATGTGAGATAACGTAGTCCCACGGTCACATGTTTCCGGCCTCTGTGCTGTGTGGCGAACTGGACGAACCTGTGTGGAGCTTTTCGTGATGATTTCGTGCTTTTTGTGCAATTATATCACGATTGTGAGCAAATTGGACCAAGACATTTTCCCATTTATGTAAAAAATTTCTATATTTCCCGACTCGCGTGGTGCATATAACTAGCGAAACTCAGACATCTCGTCAGTGATGTCTTCGCGTGAACCGTAAACAAACCCTACGAAGGGGCGTAACTAAACAGCTGACGCGCGAGGGATACTTCTCTGAAGTTTAACGTGATTCACTTGTTTTTTGATCTGCTCACTTTATCCCATCGTTAGGAAAATTCTTGGTATAACACGAAGCATCGTTGCTCTTCTGTTCAGCGGTGAGCTGCCCTCAGCCCCGGCCTGTCCGAGGACAGGCATCTACATCGCCGTGGGCGTCCTTCTTGGGCGGCTTTCGGCCTCGTTGGAATCATCGGCTACTCGTCTACGCGCCCGCACTCGCCAAAAGAGGTTCCTTGCGATCAGCGTTCGACGAGATGCTAGGACGCGCGTTCTCCGCAGAGGATCAGTTTTGAAATCAACAATATTGTGAAGAATTTCATCCAGGACTATTTCAACCCAGGACTAGAAACAATTGAATCAAAAACGCTTAACTGTTATGCATCAAAAGGCACAATCAGGCAGTGGATCTCCAAAAAGTTGTCGCTTTTTGGCGACTATTCCAATTTTCTTATGGCTTTCTCCAGCTGACCAATCCATAACCTGTATTCATCTATCTTAGGAGGCGCTATCCATCGATTGCCGTTACTAATCGATGATCCAATAAACAGCGTATGCACTAGAACATATACCTCTTCGAGTTTTAACATAGGCTTTTCATTATTTCAAAATTTGGCGCATTTTGAACTTTTATTGACATTTAATAGATTCGTTAAATACACTCGCTCCTTTGGAAATTCTCCACGCATCCAAGTCGAATATTTATCGACATTTTCCAAGCACTTCATGTATTACTAATGATAATTCTTTTATAACCCTGCCCAGAAAAGCAAAAATTCATGAACGCGAATGCAGGATGCTTCTATTATTTTCATGTTGCAAAAAATAATCCTATAATTTAACGAATGTTTAGTTCTGTAATTTATTCGTATCCATTTCATTTTATTCTTCATATTGCCATAAGAACCAATTAGGATATAAGTTCTTCACGGTACAACTAAACTTCTAGTTAAAAAATGTATTTAAATTTAATTTTAAAAATGGTTTTTAAACGTTAGTATTAGATTGCACCCGGTGTTGAATTCCTGCCTGAAAGTAAACTGTGAAAAATGCCAAACTGCGAGTAAATTGCGAGCAAAAAAACACTTTAAAACAGGACGTTCAGCTGCGTCCCCAAGAAAACGTCTGAACTGAGCTTTGAAATCGGCATTTATCCGAGATTCGATTCTTTTTATTTCGCATCCATGAAATCAGAATAAACAGAAGTACGAAGTTTATGGCTTGTTTTATTTCATTTTATGTTATTCATAGAATTGTTGTTAACAGAGAATGAAAAATTTTATGCAATTAATGGATAATATATTTTACTGAATCTTTACGTTAATGGTTAGTGGTATGTTATAATTGATATTCATAAAGTGTTTCCAAATATTAGTGCAGTTTGCTGCATCTGCATAATTATTAAGTCGTGTCCGAAAGTAGTTCAAATCGTTTTTGGAATTGTGATTAATATTGGTCTATATGTATTGATTGTTTTGTACATTAATTATTTGCTAACATTAATGTATTTACATAAATAAATAATTTTTAACAAGGGTATTATAATATTAATAATAATGCATTATTATGGGATGGCTTTTGGGCCATAGAAACTTGCTCCTCGATTAACCCACTGAATAAACAATTATTCAGGGTATAATACTAAGAAGAAGGGCCAAAGCTTTACATTACCGTGTGGAGTGCAAAACTAGCCGACCCATCCGAAATGATTGATAGGTTAGTGATATTTGGGGCGTCACCTGCTAAGGTCTTAACCCTGTGGTAGTGCATGTTTCCCCTCGGAAGTGGGTGATCTTCCCCAGCGTGGGATTGAGACCCAGCGCCGACCTTCCCGTCGGCTAGCGGGTTTCCCTAATCAGCTATCTCCCACCAGCGGGCACCCGCCCGCAGCCGAAACGAGCTCTAAGCTCCCGACTATCTTCCGCATATGTATGATAGTATAGTAACAGTGTTAGGTAGTGAAGTAAGGGATGAGCGTTTAGGACAAGAGGAGGAAGTAAAGATTTTTTTTTCCCCCCCCCCCCCCCCCAACCCGCCCTTTCCCCCTTCTTCCCCCGTGTTAGGAACTGCTCCGGCATTCGTCTTACTGATCTCTCCGATTTCATCTCTATGGAAAACTACTGTTAGAGCAGCTGCCGCTAGATATCCCCTACACAGCGAGTGAATTCGGACTAGCTATATAGATAATGTCACCGTCTGAGTGAAGCCACCTCTTCCCTGTATCATCCGACTTAAGCGCCTTTTGCGATCGATTAATTCCCAAGAAAAAACCTCAATCCCGCCCGATGGGTGGCTTTAATGCCCGAACATGTATCTATTCATAGAGTGGAAGAAGAAGGGGAAATGAGGCTGAAGGGCAAACAATTTAAATTATAAAAGAAATTCGGACGAAAATGGGAGAGACTAAAGAGGGGAGAAGCTGTACATTTATGACTGGCAGGCAAAACAAGGAATCACCCTGCGTCACCTTTATAGATCGGAGCCAACAAGAAAAGGCACGTAAGATAAAACTCAAAGCTTGTTACCAAAAACTTGCAAACCAATGTTATTGAAAAACAAGGAAACGCAAGTTTAACGGTCTGAAGTAGTCGGCCTTCCCTGAACAATTTTTGTAATATTAAAAAAACTTCGTTCTTGGAGGAAATGTAGCACAGCTAATTCTTCTTCTATATTGTCCGTAATCAGCCAAAGTGTCAAGAGAGTTGTATGCCCATACCGAAGCAGCGTCTCGAACGTCCGCATACTGAATTCAATGTGTATTTTTTCGCTCACTGGATTACGAGTTCAGCAAGTTTTATTGTCCAATGTTAGACAAAATAATTCGTCGATTTTAAGACCATGGCCATATCATTCGGGCGTCGCTGATCCAGTATACTGTTTCCGAAAAATGTCTATTGTTCACTACGCCATGTCCACACCTGAGAAAAAATTTATTTTTCTCAATTGATTTTATTGGTCAACAAGAGCAGTCTGTAATGCCATACCGATTGGATGTTCTCGAACGTAAGAAATTAGCCTCTAAATGCTACAAAGTTTCAAAATTGGACGTATACAAGTACACGTACATTACTTATGACGTGAAACATGTTTGGGACATGTTTAACGTCTGAAAATATGAGATACGAGCATGGTGTTCCGATGCTGATTTCAGATATCTACGAAGAGGAATAAACCTGTATATTTGTAAAATATTTAAAATAGGTAAAAGAAGTGAATTGATGCTGACTTCTTTTTTTAATTATAAAAGGACAGTTACAGCGGAAATTTATGACCTTAATTTTAACACTCCGTATTCCTTCTTACTGTTTGGTCAACCAAATGAACAATTTCCATAAATGTTTTCTTGTTCTTTTATTACTGCACCATGTGCATAACAAAATTATACTAATTTTTATTATAATATTTTAATATTTATTTTTATTATATATTTATTATCATTATATTTTTATTCTATATTTATAATAAATATTATATAATATATTAATATTATTTAATTACATTTATTTATTTTTATTTCGTTAATACAGAGTCGATACTCATCATTAACGTGGTTGCATATTGACGATTTGTGTTGACCAGAAAGTCTCTCTACATTTCAAAAGAGGTACGCATCAGTATATATTAGTTAACTGTAAACATTCCTGAAAATCTTCATTTTTCCCATTTTATGGACTTTGCAGGAGGAATATGCCTCCAGTCTCAAGAAGTACAGCAGTGTTCCATTACCCTTAATTGAAGTTGTATTAGCTTCACCGTCATTAAAGTGAGTTTCAACATCCCAAACACAAAAACAAAAGAAACACAATAATGTATTTTATGAAATATCATAGACGGCATTTAGCACTACCCCACCAAAGTTTTAAAGAACAATTTCGAAGCCGTTTTGAGAAATTATGGTTTTTTGTAATTTTTTATAATTGGCCCATATTGCTAGGGCAATATTGGCGACAAGTTGGTAAAATTTCAAAAAATGTGTTTTAAATGAAATAAATAATTATGAGCAACTAATTTCGTTTGAAGAGAAATCTCTTTCTAAAATGTGTAGTTGTACAGCAACGCCGAAAAAAAGGTTTTTAAAATTTTCGAAAATCAGAGTAACAGAAAAATGAAAATATACCTAATGTTTCACCTTTATAGATGCTATTTACTCTATTCTTACAAGAATTTTTTTTTAAAAATTGGAGTCATTTTTTAGAAAAATTTTTTGAAATGTCCGGGAGCTATAGTTTAGGCGCTAGTGGGTTTCATAGACTGCAGACGTACCAGACCAGACGGACAGACAGACAGGACGGACGGACAGACGTTTTGAAAAGAACCACTTTTCTAGTACCAAGTACCTCAAAACGTGTATTTCCGTTGAAAATCTCGAAATCGATTTTAACACAGCATTACATACCCTTTACCCTATCTAGTATATTACTCCTACATACTCGTACTTCATGTATACATGAAAGAAAAATTGCTTCACTCTTTTCGGGAACAAGAAACAGAAACTGTGCTGCGAACCTAAAAAAAACCTACCATGAAGGGCACTAATCGATGACCTTTGCGCTACATCGCAAATACGTGGAAACATGTTATTTAAAGATGTAATGTGAGAATGAGGCGTAGATAAATAATTGAAAAATGTGAAAAGTCAACAGAAATTTAATCTGAACCTTTGAAATCTCCATGAGAATAATTCTCATCTATTCAAAATATGACCCTTGGGTTTTTATAGTTCAAATTAGATGTCACTAAATGGCAATTCGGATTAAGTAATCTCTTACAAAGAGTTGTTCTTTTATGCTTAAATAAATGTTGGTAGTGCGTATCCGGTGCCGAAAGGAGAAAGTCGCCATGGGGCATATGCCGAGCACTCTGGTCGCCTCTGCTTCTGCTTCTGCTTTCGCTGCACAGAGGCAGCGCACGGTGAGTTCAGCAAGTCAGGCGTTCACACATATGTGCTCTTAAGTGAAATCCAATTTACCAATTTCGTTTCTTTTACTGGCTTCATTTCACTTGTTAAAATATCCAACAAAGATACTATTATTCCATTTATTCTATAATATTAATTGTGATACTTATCGCCGAGCAATTAGAATGCTAGTTCTGTGTCGACATAATTCCCCTTCTACTTCGCGTGTATGAAGTATTAGAGAAAGTTTATTTAAGTGCAAAAATAGTGCAGAGGTTTTGAAGGAAATACATCACTACATATGTGGCGGATTCTGCTACCGAAAAATTGCTTTGTAAAGACGTTTGTCAGCCTGGTCTCTGAAAAAACACGTTTAAACTACCACTGTGTTCTCACCAAATAGACATTCCACAATAAACTGGTGAATTCGCAATCTGATAACTTATTACATCCTTTTAAGTTTTCGACGTTCTTATTTCAAGCTACTACATATTTAAAAGTTTCTCAAAATACTCAAATTTTTTATTTAGTTTAAATGTTTGCTATGTTGAAATTCTTCTTTTCTGCATAAATAAAATTCTGAAAAGACAAATTTGCCTCTAAGCTGGAGTTAACACTGAATGAAGTTTATTGATATTAGTATGACCAACATCACTTTTCGAATAGGGGACTGGCACAGAAGACGCAATCGCCTTTTTCCTCCGACGTTTTTATTATTTTTCTTTGCGGCAACAATATCTACGTAGTTTCTACTAGTTATGGCATATTTTTACTGTTTTCTCATGGCATAGTTTTATATTAAGCATTAAAAATATCCTTAACATTTTTAAAATTTTGCTTGCACTATGTTTGATGTTTAACAAAGCTCTGAAGTTTCGGCAAGTTAACAGGAAGACGTTTTATGTTTACAAATGAAATAGTATATGGTTGTTCAACAAAAATGTCCTTAATCCAAAAGTGTTAATCCAAGAATTTCTGTTAAATGTTCAAATTTCACATTTTAAAGAAAACGCACACACCGAAAATGAAATTGAATAACCCCACGTAGCACTACCACATAGCATATATCTCTGTATTAGTTAGGTTCCTATTTTTGTGGGTGGGGGATCCCAGTGTTGCCCACTCTCTCAAGCTGCTTTGAACTTATTCGGTCTCTAGGTATAAAAGGTCATGCATAGGCCTCCTTACCGGTATCCCACCGCTGCTCTTGGACAGTTCACTCACGTGGTCCCTGTCATCGCATAAGAGTAATTAAAGATGATTATATTTTCAACAATTTGCTAAAAATGCGAAATATTACCAAAACGTTTTGAAAAATAATTGTAGTAATTGTATGTTTGGACAATCAGTGCAAACGCTTTTGGATTTGTTGACTAAATGTTCCTGACTAAATTTCCTAACTCAAATGGGAAATGTAAAAACAACATTAAAAATATCTTTTTTATCTAAATTCCACCCTCAATAATAACTTTTCTCAACAAAGTGCTTACAAAACTCCTAAACCTTAATTTTTATAATTGCTGTAAAATACTATACCTTGGTTTCAAATACGATATTTTAAATTTAAAGTCTAAAGTCTAGCATCGCTAGCCGTTTCTGTTGAGAAAATTGTAACCAGCACCATTTTTCTGTACATATCTTTCTACTTAGGAGGAAAAAAAAAATAACAAACTTTTAAGCGGTTTTGAGAATTATTAATAATACGAGTGTAAAAGTAACATTTTTATGTTGTGTGTAGCAAAATGTTGCGACACGAGCCAAGTGCGCGATCTCACCCACCAAAATAAAATCACTGTTATCAAATGTGACATAAACACTATTTGTGGCAGCCTCACTGACTTTCATTTTATTGTAATTCACTTACACAAATCACTTAATGTACCTTGAGGATCGTTAGTGGTGATGAATAAACGAAAGTGGTTGTCGTTTTCTGTTCTTGCACCCACAGATGTATCTGAACACTTCTTAGATTTTTCAATTTTTAGTACTAGTCCTAAAAATTGAATTTCTTTACACAGTATGTGTTTCCTGAAAGAATCGCTTTTACTAGTATCTTTCAAAAAATAATTGTTAAAAATTGCCTGTTTAACCCAAAATGTGCGGAAAACTACTCATATTTCGAAAATGTGCCAATAGACGTATTTCAAGATATGTTTATGATGAATAGATTTCATTAAATAAAAATATTCTATCATCCATATTGTAGTTGTAGAAACACCGAAAAATTTGAGTATTGACAATTTTCCCAAATACCGATTGTAACGAAATAGAGCCAGCCGCTATTTTTTTGAGTTCTCAGACTTGAAAGAGCGCATACTTAATCCCCAAAATTTGGAGCGGTTTTTGTGAAAAATTTTGAAATGTTATTGAAGGT